>CAUJRU010002193.1:0-89663 GCA_963277665.1 Viscum album | reverse complement strand
GGGGTAGTTGTGTGACGGGTGAGGGTAGTGTGTGTGCATTTGGAGTCGACTGGGGGTGCAGGTGTGGGGGGAAGTGGGAGTGCAGGTGGGGGCAGTGGGGGTGAAGGTTGGGGGAATTTGGGGTTCAAATGAGTTGGGGTGAAAGTTGTGGGGATATTCAGGTGGGATATAGCCATAGTTTCACAACATTTATGAGAAAGAGAAATATGAACCTATTTTTATAACTTGTTTGGAGTTAACTATCTTGTGCTCACAGTATTATTTATGGTATCAATAAACATAATGTTCAAATTGTGATTAACTATTCCATGCCAAAGTTTATTAAAGTCTCTCATTAGGTTATTTTTCCAAAATTATTTTGATGATTCTTTAATGTTATTTCTATAAGGCTAGAGTTAAAAAAATTACATCTAATCCAAAATCTATATTTATAGTGACATTATCTAGGAGTTTGGTCGTGCTAGTAGAGATGGTCAACATTCAACTTGTGTCCTTTTTTATAATTATAGTTATTATGTGAGTTAACCAAGCCAATTTTTTATTTATGTTTAAGAATATTTTTGGGGCTTAATGCTTAATATGTTTCAGGAGAGGGGGGGTGTCCAAGTCGGGCTATCCAGGTGGGGGTTGTCCGGGGGGGGGCTATCCGGGGGGGACTGTCCAGGTTGGGGAGATCTGGGGGGCGTAGGGTGGTTTCCACATCCGAAGGCATTTATGTGGCTTATACTTCTCTGGAATCGTGATTTTAGTATAACCTATGACATGGTGTCAATATGTTTATCATTCTTCAATTACACTGTTAGTTTCTAATACCCTCTCTTAGTTTCTTTCTTATAATTATTACACTTTTAATTCTGCACATATTCCATTCAAATATCAAGAGATCTTGAAATGGTGATTTTTGATACTATTTAAAATATATCGTTCATGATAAATATTGAAATTGTAAAAAAATATATACTTGGGTAATTAGTTTCTGAGAACATTGAATGAGTTGTTCCTTGGTTGTATTATTTTATGTTAATCTCTCATTTGACCCATGCGTTCGTGTGACACTATGTTCATTTCAACAAGATATATTTTCCCTGATGTTTGAATCTTTCTAATGATGCTTCATATTGATGTTTTTATCATCATCACCTATTCTATAATTTATTTTATCACTAATCATGATCCTCCCACTTCAATTTTAGGTGAACTTAATGAAGATTCATCATGTCACTGGCATTTTGTTGAAGTCTCCTGGGAACCGTAAGTGTGTGTTGTGGAAAGAAAAGTCAATTGTGACTCACCATGTATGCATAGGTTGGCACACACACATATATATATATATATATATAAGTTCCCTCATTATATGTATATCTTCCCATGGTATCACAATTACATATCTAGGCGTAGGTTTGCTTATGTATATATATTGAAAATGCATACGTGTGTGGGTGATAACAGGCTTATGCATGTGAGCATATATGTAAGGATACTCTTGTGCGTGCTCAAGGCCATGTGAACATGTACATAGGGGTTAGGGTGTAATTATGTATATGAAAATGATCATATTCCCATAGTATGGATGAAGAAACTTAGATTTTTCCAAAATAAATTTTCAAGCACTTAGTGTGGCTTGGCCCCTTTGAGGTAGGGTACCACTCCTAGCCTCTTTAATTCAAGAATGATTAAAATTGCATTTAGTTGCCTTTTTATTTGCTCTTGTTTATATTAAATTTCAATTATTGAATAAGTGTTAGTTAATATAATTGTTTTGATTGATAAAAAGATATGTTTTTTAAATAAAATCAGTCCTTTCTAAAGAATAATTGGATTGCACGACATTAGATATCAACCTAGAATCCATAAAATTGCACCAAACGGTTTGGTAAGTCTTCCACCATATTGGATTCACGAATAGGTAGTAAGTGAGATGAAATTGAGATCCAATACATAATCCCCCTTAAGGAATCCTATTTTCAAACCATTCTTAGTAAACATTTGAAAAAATTGATATTTATTTTCTCCAATTTCCACATTGATATAGTTTTGGTTTGCAACTTGTAGAGGGTGTTCAAGGGGGATATCCAAGTGGGTGTCTGAGGGGGGGGGGGTGTCTAGGGGGTGTCCAGGTGGGAGGGGGTGTCCTAGAGCGGGAGTCGAGGTATTTGTAGGGGGTGGGATACTGCAGGGGTGGGATGAAAGGGGGCTGTCCAGAGGGGGTGCAAGGGAGGTGTTCAAGGGCGATGTCTTGGTTTGGGCTGCTAGGGGGTGTTCAAGGGGGTGAAAGGGGGAATGGGTGTGCAGGGGGTGACAAGGGGGTGTTGAAGAGAGATTTCCAAGGGTTTCATGGGTTTTCCAAGGGTGGGTATCGGTGTTCTTGGGGGGGGGAGGGGTGTAAGGGGGTGTTCAAGGGGGTGAAAGGGGGCTATCTAGGGGTGCAGGGGGTACAGGAGGGGGTGAAAGGGGGCATGGGTGTGCATGGGGGTGGTCAAGGGGGTTGTCCAGGGGTGTAATGGGGTGTCCAATAGGGGGGTTTCTAAGAGGGGGGTGTACAGGGGGTGTCTAGGAGTGGGTGGGTGTCGAGGGGGTGCCCAGGAGGGCGGGGGTGTCCATGTGGAGGGGGGATCTGTCCAGGGGTGTGTCCAAGAGGGAGGTGTGGTATCTAGGTTTGAGGGGTGTCTAAGATGGGGTCGGGGATGTACAAGGGGGAATTGAATGGGGGTGAGCTACTATAGTGGTTTGGGAACAAGGGGGTGTAGGGGGTGGACTAGAATAAGGGGTATAAGGGGGTGTGAAAGGAAGTTCAAGGGGGTTGTCCCGGGGGTTTAAGGGGATTTCCAGGAGGGAGGGGGGGTTGGGGGCATGGGTGTGCAGGGGGTTCATGGAGAATATTCAAGGGGGTGCAAGGGGCTATACAAGGGTTGAAAGGGGGGTATCTGGGAGTGGGGTGCAAGGGGGAATGACTATGTAGGGGGTGTTCAAGGGGGTTGTCTAGGGGGTGCAAGGGGGTGTCCAAGAGCGGGGTGTTTGGGAAGGGGGTGTTGTCCAAGAGGTGACCAGGACGGCGGGGTGTCCAAGAGGGTGGGGGGTGTCCCGGTGGGGGGGGGGGTTGAGGTCAGGGGCTATCCATGGGGGCTCTGCATGGGGTGGGCTACTATAGGGGTGAGGTCCAAGGTGTTCAAGGGGGTTGTACAGGGGTTGGGCTACTGTGGGTGGGGGTGCAAGGGGTTTTCATGGGGGTACAAGGGGGAATTCTAGGGGGGCTACTGTAGGGTGGATCGGGGTTGTTTAGGGGGGAGGGGCTATCCAGGGGTGAAAGGGTTTCCAGGGGGTCTCTAGGAGGGAGGGGTGTCTTGGTGGGAGGGGGTGTCCAAGAGGGGGGTCAGGGGAATGGGGGTGTAGGGGGTGTTGAAGGGGGATGTCTAGGGAATTCAAGGGGGTTGTCCTGGGGGTGCAAGGGGGATCTCTAGGGGGCATGGGGGTGCAGGGGGTGCAAGGGGGATGTCTAGGGGGCATGGGGTTGCAGGGGGTGTTCATGGGGGGATGTGGGGGTGTTTTTTTATAAAATGGGAAGGTCTATAGACATTGTTTTAAATTATGGCTAAATCTATATAGCCACAGTTTAAAACCATGGAAATTGGCCCTGTGGGGATTAATGTTCTATGACGTTTCAAACCTTGGTTATAGGTCTTTCCCTATAGCCACGCCAATACCAGCCAACATCTGTTGAACTGTAGCAATAACCTATATCCATAGTTTTTGGTCCAATATCCATGATCTCATACTGTTTTTATAGCCTAATTTTACAATAGTGTAAAATTCAATTTTTCCTTTATGTATTTTATATATAAATATGGGACTATAGGTAATGGGTTAATTAACTCAATTACCATTCATTAGGTAATACATATACATCATTAACTATATCAATGAATGATTATGTATGAAATAAAAACTGGTTATATTCTATTCTATTTCAACTTTTTTATTGGGTTTTAAAAATTTTACACATAATCTCCTCAATAATTAATTATCACTTTAGTGATACGATTTTTAAGGATTATTTGTCTCAATACCATTTATTTGTGTTGGGTATCATATTATAAACATAATTCCTTATATATGGTTTATATAATACCTACTGAGATATTATATCCTGAATTAATCTTTTTTAATGATATTTAAATTTTATTTGATCTTTTTTCTGTCATGAAATATTTATTCAAATGTAATAAAAGTTAAAATGGTTTTTATGTTCTCAATTTCAGTTCATTGAGACATAATTGATGTTATGAACAATTTTTTATTTTATATGGTGTAATTAATACCATATTAATGAATATTTACATATTATATAATACAAATCAGGTGACATATATATCTATTTTAAATTATTTTTTCTATAGTTTTTGATTCAAAATTTTCCAAAGTAGTAAATGTTTTATATTACAATCACATTGCATTTTGAGATTGTTTATGTTAAGGGTTATTTAAGGGGAAATTTTATTATATTAGTTCTTGACCCATGAACCTATTAGTATCTTCTAGTTATTTTTGTTCATTACATTATTTCCATTCATTTTCCTCTCTTCTGAACATAAAAATATCACAATACCTTTTTGAGGAAAAAATGACCTTTATTTTCTTTTTGTCCAAGAATATTTTCTCTTTCATATCCTTGATCTTTAAAATGTTTTAAAGAATGATATATTTGATGAATAAATTATTTTTTAAATTAATTTTAAATCATATACTAATTTCTTTATAAAGGTTTAAAAATAATATGTTTTCCATTTTCCAAATAGGGTACTTTTGGTTTTTACAGGAAGTGTGTGAGGGATTTTTATTTTAATATTAACCAAATGAATGGAATTTACCATCATCATAACTATTTGTTTCTCTAATGTTTCTAGGATTATTTTATATGACAATATTTTTCTCAAAATTCATGGAATTCATATTTGAAATGTTATCAGAATAAAATTATATTTTCTCTGTTTCTAAAGAAATGTATTAAATGTTATTTTAAATTTATTTTTTATATGTGGAAGTATCCTTTATTGTTTTCTAATTCCTTAATGGGGATATTTTTCAATTATACTATCATTATTATTAAATTTTATGGAATATTATTCTTTTAAATACATTATCCCTTTTTCATACGCTTTCGCCGGGGTGCATGCATCCGGCCATTTTGAGGATGACGAGGATGCACTAGCTATTTCCCAAAACTCCAGATTTCCAAACATGAGTGGAATCCATCACTTATTCAGGGACATTTTCTCCTTGATGGAAATAGAATGATGGGATGTCAGTTTTTCCTTCCGTGGATTCCTTCGCGGAACTCGTTACTTAGTCCGGGTCTCCGTTAAATATTTAGATGTTATATGTGAAACACTTACCAGTGACTTATCATTATGGATTCTGGTTAATTACACTGCTTCTGTTAGGAAATTCCAAGGGGTTTTCTCAGGGAAGAAACCTTTGGTCTGGGGAGTAGTCACGTTGGACATCACTGGTATGTCTAGACACTGGAACGATAACATGTCTGGGTTTATTCCCCTTATTATAGGTCTTATCGAGGGTGTAGAAGTCCAAGGAATCCCACATCAAATGTGGGGAATTATATTCCATATGCATGTATCTATGGTTTTCCTCAGATTCCAATGTTTAACAGAGGGTATGTCGTGATTTAAACCTCTAGCGGAGACTGACCGGACAGATCAGAACATTAACTATAGTGGATCAGATCGGTGAAACCCCGGGAGGGAACACTAATGTCAGGTCTAACGCATGGATAGTTACCCATTTTCTACTAGGAGTAGTCAAGAGGTGAATTTCCATGATCTCGCTAAGATGTGGCATCATAGTTAAGAATCAAGATGGATAATGGATGGTCATTTGAAGTGGATGGAGAATGAGATAGAGTCGGCTCGTGGGTGACGGTGATATGGGTCTTGAGACTCGAAGAGACCTCCTACATATACCCGTGGTAGGGAATCATTTGCCACATATTTCTGGATGGAGTTTGTATAGAATTGTGGTGTGTGAAAATAACAATGACCCAATGATATACTAGGGCTTACCCATGGTTAGCAGCCCGAGGTTGGCCTTATGTCGCTGGGATAGACCATCGATATGGGTCCCAACAAAAGGGATGAAAATGGATTACTACTAGTTTTGGGTTGACAAGATCTTACCGTAGAATGGAGTTTAGAACGGATTAATGTTGGATGAGGTAGCAACGGCTTACCATTAGATGGGTGTCCCAATGGCTTACTACTGGATGGGGGTCACAACGGCTTACCGCTGGATGGGGTCACAATATCTTACCATAGTATGGGGTCTCTATGGATTACCATTGGATGGGTTTGAACCTCATGGAGGCTTCCTACATACACTATCTAAGAGACAAGGATCAAATTCCATGTAGTTCGTGAGGGTGGATGTAGCTTAGTGTCATGTAGGACGAAAACGAGGCATGCAGTTTAACGTGATGTGGGATATAGGTGGTCCGACGTGAAGGGGGTTGGAACCAATGGTGGTTGGGCATAAACCTCAGGGTTGCTTCCTTCTTACCTTTCCTTGGAAGGGATCAAATTACACGTAGTTAGGGAGGATAGGGAACCGACATGAAGATGGTCAGGACCAATGGTGTTGGGATTGATCCTCAGGGAGGCTTCCTATGTACCTTACCTTAGGAAGGATCAAAGACCAAATAGTTCAAATTGGGGTTGTTGAACCGGTGTAAAGGGGGATGGGATCAATAGATGGTGGGCTTGAACCTCAGGGAGGATTCCTATGTACCTTGCCTTGGAAAGGATCAAAGACCACATACTTCAGAAGGGGTATGAGACTTACACTCTAGGCATCCCTGATGATGTTATAGTTGATGCTTACTCTAAGCCCATGTGAGTCGTTCTTAGTGTGAGAAACAAGAGGTATAAAAAACTATATGATCACATTGTGAAAGGTGTGTCCATGGGAAGTGGAGTGGGGCTTACACATGGTTAGGATCCCAATGAGGAAACTGGGGCTTACGCATGGTTAGCAGCCCAATGAGGTGGATATTAGGACTTACTCCAGGGTGGAGGCCCAAGTGGAGACAAATCCCAGTGGGAGAGGGATTTGGCACCGAAGAAAGGAGGGATCTGGTTCCCATCCCCCCTCTCTGGTCTTCATCTAGGAAGAAGATAGGAGGATCATGGATGCGGCCTCCCACAAGAAAGGATAAGGGTATACACCATGGTGGTTTCCCTCTCCCCACGGACAGACACCACTCTAATAAAAATCATCTCATTCCATGTGAGGAATTATTTCACTCTTGTGGAGACTAGTGGGCTTGCAAAATGTCCATGGTGGGGAACCCCATGTACGACACATGGGGTGAGGTCACAGCTTAACGTCATGTGATGAGGACGATGGTGCTTGGTAGTTTAGCGTCCTACAACGCGGACAATGGTGGGTACTCTACACACCCCTAGGACTTATATAATTGACACCCACCCTCCCTTGATGAAGGGAAGGAATCAGCAATTCCATGGTGAAGGGGTGTTATAGAGTGATCCACTGAGGGGTCCGTGTTAGAATAGCTAGGAAAATAAGCAATATCCATTTGCGTGCCTATGAAAAGAAGCATGAGGTGATGAAAAACAATGGGAAGAATGGCCCAAGGAATTTGGAATCCACTATGTGCAAACATGTAGGGTCTCATAGGAAAAGGAGTTGCGGAGAAAAGGGGATAATAGGTAGAATCCTCGTGAAGTGGTGCTGCATGAACTGGAGGGGCTTCACGAAGGGGTGTGCTTCATGAAGTGAAGTGGCCTAGCCTAGGCATATGGAATTGCTGCCTATGGATGGTGATTTTCAAAGTAGAAAGGAATTCCTAGAGTAGTGCTTCACGAAGAAAGGGTGCCTTGCGAAGCATAGCATTGTGAAGTAATGTGCTTCACGAAGCACAGTGACCCTACCTTATCATGTGGGTCGCATGTGCATGGAGGGTATTTCACGAAGTATACGTTCCCTACAAATCCATGAGTCCATTTGGTGATCTCCTTCTTTCGAGAAGGCCCATGGGCTCCATGAAGGGCATACCTCTTTGAAGAGGGGCTGAATTCATGTTAAGGGGGAGGCACTTCACGATGCAAAAGTACCTCGAAAAGCACATGGTTTGTAGAGCAGAAATTACTTCGTGATTCAGGGGAGAAGAAGGAGAAAGGTCAGAGGATCCTTCCTTTAGAAATGATGGGATCCTAGTATTTATAGGAAATAGGTTCCTTGAAGCAGAGCTCGCTCAGCGTGAAGACACGTGGCATTTTTCATAACAGAACGGAAGCTTTGCAAATGTCAAATCAGTTCACTGAGTATATCACCTCCTTTCTCTACAACAGCTTCACGAATGTCAAATTAGTTCACGTATCATCCATCCTCCTTCTTCCATGGTGTCTTTGAGAACTTCAAACGGTCTTGAGAAGCATCCTGCCTCTTTTATATGCGGCAACTTCATGAACGTCAAATCGGTTCGCGGAGCATCATGGCTCCTTACTTGGCAATGGCTTTGCGAACGTCAAATGGGTTTGTAGATCATCTGGCCTCTTTTATCTATGGTGGATTTGTAGACGGGGAGCTTTGCACTGGTTGTGGGGCTACATGGGATCTGTGAATAGGATTCATGAGGCATCCCCTAATTCTTTCCATTTGTTCTTGTTCTTCCAAATTTTTGGCGCCAACAAATTCTATTCCTCAGACTGGGAGCCGAGTAGAATGTGATGGTCAAATTATGAGGGTCAATCACCAAATTCCTTGGTCAATCGTGAAACTGGCTCACGGAGTAGGTTCGCGAAGAGGTGCGGTGACATGTGGGCTGACCGCACTGCGAAGCTCGCTGTGGATGGATGAGTTGTGAAGCACCAGGGGTCCTCACCTCTAAATAGGGGAGCATACCACTATTTTTTCTATTCTCTTATCTACATTTTTAGCCTTTAGCTCTCTCGATTAGAGAAGATCTGTGTGCTCTGTGCTTACTATACATGAATCGATACTTTTTCTTTACAATGCACAACTAGTCTTTGACTTCATGTCAGTGCACTCTGTGACGTGCATCTGAACACCGGGGCTGGGCTCTGTGAACTGTCTTCACGAACGATATCCATGAACGAGCTCAAAAAAAGAGATTCTCTATGTAGAACAAAAACACGTGCATATCACAAAAACTAAATTGCTCACCAAGAGGATACCAGGGGTCCTGCGGATGCTTCCCAGAGGGAGAATATGGTGAATAGATTGGGTCTAGGGGAGTCTGTTTGAAGCCATTATAACAACAATTCGCTAGTTGGGATGATGTCAGAAAGCTATAAAAACTATCTTCTATTTAGGATGATGAATCTCTATGGATTTGTCCTATGGGACGATGTCTTCATCCCTAATTCAAGTTGGGACGAGCCAGCCTACTGGTTAAGGAGTACGTCATGTCAGTGCCAGGGGTTTAGGGCTGCTGACGGCCAAGACTGGGAGAACTTCACACCTATCATAGATTATTTCCTATACCATAATTTGAATGAAATTTAAGGGAAAGAAATATATCTAGAGAAATCTCCCCCAATGTGCTATACTATCTTCAAGGTTTCCCTAAGGAACCAGGGGAAGGGGTGGTCTGCTGAGTTGGATCTGCGCTAGAGCGGCAACTTCACATATGACTAGGCATGGGCCTACTGGCTATGTGCTTTGTGTGAACAATTTGGGGTAGATATGTGGTGATTTGGAATGTATGAGGTGGATTAGGCCTCCTAATTCCGTATTTAGCAGCCAAAGAAGCTAATGCCGGAGTTGCTAAGCAGAAGGTCATTGAGGACCAATGCCTTCCATTTGCACCACGAAGAGGCCGGCTTCAGTATATGGGATCTACATCAGAACTCGAGGGGTCCCAATATTGGGGGAAATGAATGATGATTTCCTCCCTGTTATGAGTGCATGAGAAACAACAAAGAAGATGCCCCTACTGGAGATGGCGTTAATGAACCTGGGGCTGGGAGAAGACAAGGAAGTAGTGAGGGACACCATTTCAGACAATGGTTCAAGAAGTTCTTAAGCTTCTCAGAAGATAGGCAGTTTCCAGTGAGGCCTCGAACATTCCAGATGGGGGCTCAATGAGGCAAGGAGCACTTGTACTGGTGGATCTTGAATGATAGCTAGTGGAGGCCATGGGGATTTAGTGTCACTATAGATCAGAAAATAGTAGTCATGTTGGATTACTTTAATGTAGTGTTCATATGCGGCATGATCTGGCTGGTGAGGGACACAAACAGGGGTGTATGACTAAACACATTTATCATGGAGTCCATGCTAGTGACAGGAGGGCAGGTCAACCTCAAGATCCTGAGGCTCGCCAAGCTGTAGAAGATGTTGTGGCATATCAGCGAGGGGATGAAGCCATAGAGAAAATATGGGCCATTCCACCTCCTGTATGGGTGGATAGCGGCACACGTTATGGGGGTCTAGGAATATCTGAACCCTATCTCCCCTTGGGGATCATACTCCTGCCCATCCATCTTGAATGTTGCAGGGAGGTTTCTGGCCACACTGACCGTGCAGTTGGTACTGAACCAGGTCTGTAAGGTAGAGGAGTTCAACTTTCACCCGTTTCGTTTTCCAATGGATTTAATAAATGATAATGGTCATGGATCAGAAAAGCATTGGTCCTACCTCCTTACTGTTTGAGTTGGAGTCCTAGTGGAAAGTGTGGACTGTGATCCCCTCTGTGAACCCTACACCCACACCGATTTTCAAGGCAATTTCGGTGCATGAAGAGACAGAACCCATAGGTCTGTTTGGGGGTGCGCTACAAGGAGAACCCTTGCATGATGAGAAAAATATGGATCATTTTCACATGGGAATATTGGAAGGTTTAGAAGGAGCTACCTCTGCCAAAAGCCATCTTCGGGTTAGTGAAGTGGTACACCAAAAATATGGGATGAAGCCTACCTGGGGGAGATACTGAAGCATCCAACCATTCAGGGCGGTGATGGTTTGCCTCCCCAACCTCAAGGCCAGGGTTGGAAGGAGGCAAAGACATCTCATGATGGTGGGTTTCTATAGTGGTGAGGCCCGTACAGGTTGAAGGGGAGGCGGAGGCAGTGGATCCAGCAGCGACGGTAGACCTAGTGGTCCTAGAAAAAAAAGCATTATTCGGAGGGGAGGCCACCAGGAGGATTCATCAGAATATCCACTCAGGCTCTGACGAAGCAGTTCCGCCATATAGACATGCCATAGAATGTTGTCTTCCTGGAGGCGTGGGACATCTAGGATGTCAACCAGAAATTCCTCATCCCATCCAAGATGTGGCAACACATGAACCACCTCAGGATGGATTTTCTAGGAATCATCCCCATCAGGGTTGGCTTTGTAGTATCCTAGGAAAAGGTGGAGAAATACCTGGCCGAGTTGGAGGACTTCGTGCACTCCCAGGGTTCCACTCGTCTAATGAGAGACCGGGTGAATGTGTTTCTAGATTGAATGTCCCCTCCATAGTAGTTGTCTATATAATTGAGGGAGAACGTTCCTTTTCTAGAAAAATCAGATGAGTCCTCCTGGGGGAGGAGGCTAGTAGAGGGAGCACTCTGGAGGAGGTCGAATTCAAGGATCAAGGATCAGACCTGGATGAATTTGAAGAGGCCCATGAGGTAATATCCCAATACACTTCCTTAGGGTCTACATCCAAGTCATTTTGAACTCCTTAGGAATATTTGAACTGTACAGGAGGACCTCATACATAGAACACATTCCCACCCTACAACAGATGTAGATGTGGGGACATCGTGATCCACAGCCACTACTATGGATATTTGTGCATCTAGTGTGGCCAGGACACCCAAGGTGGCTCCTCTGATGTTTTCAAACCTTCCGAAAAAATTCGGAGGGCTATGACTCAGGGTCCCAATGGTAACAACCCAGTAAAGAGACCAAGTGTTTGATCTCTGTAATTCTCCTCTACAAAATTCATGACCGCTACCCATCGATCTAGATAACTGAAATTTGTTCACTTCTTGGTATGCACAGTTCTTCAAATTGTAGGGCCTGCCTTGGCAAGGATGGTAGGCACTTTTGGCGGAGCTTTTCTGAGGAGAATGATGGTGGTCGTGGTGGTGGATATTTAAACTAACTACGAAGCGATGCTCCCGATCACAGGTGGGACCATTAGTAGGGCTGAGACTGAAATTATTGAAGTGGGATATAATGATGAAGATCAATCAGACAACACGAGTCCTTCCATACCAGATCAGACACCATATGCGGACCCTGCTAATGAGTTCTTGGCGGAATTCCTTACGTATGAGCTTTCCAACCCCATGGACTAGGATGAATCGACCTCTGATGAAGAGGATAACAAGATAGTCCATCGCTGGTCATGTAGGCTGATCAAGCACTTCATCAATATCACCCCTCAAGAACAATGGATAGACCAGATGGAGATACTTCATTTGTGACTGCCTGAACTGTGTGCCAGGGGGGTGAACACCCAACATCCCCACATGCTCATCCTAGATCTCATGGTGGAGAATATTGAGGAGTATGATAGTGTTCTTGGCATGGGTTGGTAGCTGAGGAATGTGGTGAACATCAAGAGGCTCCAGGAGGATGAAAACAAGATTCAACGGTTGCACATCCGGACAGATGAACATTCTTCTTACCCCAATTGGTAGTTGGAGATTATATCATGGCGGAAGGCCTATTTTGTGGAGGAAGAAGATCGCATGAGTCAAGCCTTCGAGGAGAAGACCTTTATCAAAACCAATGAGGATCAGGCCTGGATCGCAGCTGACAAACATTTTCCCCTAGCTTCAAAAGAGAAACGACAACTAAATAGGCAAAAATGAGTCATGGAAGCCACAAGCCAGAGGGTTATAAAGTTGCAATGATATTTTGATGGGGTAAACCCGTCCATGGGAGGGGTCGATCCTTGGGTACTGTGATGCATGTAACCTTTGAACACACTTTCATGCTTCGAATATTTATGCTAGACGCATGCATGAGTTTAGTTATTCATTGAACATCCAACGATCATTCCCTAAGCTCACTAGGGTCGGGCCCGATGTAAGAAACAAGGGATGGCCACCTTATCATTCCACCCGAATATAAGAGTGCAAACCAAGCTCCGGGCATCCAAGGATTGAACTACCAATCCAAATTTTTGAGAAGAAAGGGAGAGTCCGGAATGGAGGATGAGTCTCTCAGAATAGTCCAATCATCGCTTTCCCAGTGTTCTCTAGTGCACGAGCAGGGTAACACCAAGGCCGTTGGAATTAATCCGAATATAGGGGAGTGGAAGGTGTGAATCACAATACCCAAAATATGGAACACTATAGGGATGGCATGAAAATGAAGAATATCTGTTGACCGTGTTTTAAACACAGTATCCTTATTTTGTTAGCCTGAAATATGGATAAAAATGTGGGCCAAAAGCTAACAATGTTCGAATCATGGGGCCTAGCTCGAAATTTCATTCATTAGTCTTCAAGAATGTTGGCCCAAGACATTAGGTGATCCATGGGTTGAGCATCCATACAATTAGGGGGTTATTTTAGATATGAAATAGGATGAGGGTTTGAATAAAGGGAATAGAGAGCGTGGATTGTGGAGTGATGGGTTGTTCGAATAGAATCCAACACACTTAAAATCACATGAGAGTGGTAGAGACACATTAGGTGGACATATCTGTCGGATCAGAGATCAAACATACTTCCCAACATGACATATCTGGTAAGAACATGGAAGGTTATATAGTTTTTCATCGTACCAATAAGAATGATAGACCCATAGTTTAATCGTCATACGGTGAGGATGATGCACATAGTTTAAAGGTCATACTGCCTGGACTGGGATCATGCTTGTGGGTCCAGAAAGGTTAATGAACCTGAGGTAGGGTCCAAGATGAAATGAATGGGCATCGCTATGTATCTCATAATTATGGTAATAAATCCATACATAGTTCTTAAGAACGTCTTGGCCGGAGGCTAACACTGATAGGGGAAATCCTCTCTGACAAGGGATCTGGTGCATTCCATGACCAATATGGGGCATCTTGAACTTGTTCAGGGTAGAACTATAGTTTAGTGTCATGTGTCAAGGAAATGTGGGATCGTGTAGTTTAATGTCATATGATAGGAATAATAGTGAAAGGGAATATCTTATAAAGGGATTATGTGGTGCAGTACCGATAAACCTGACATGAATGAGGTCATAAGGAGTCTGAACCACACCACGTATCCCTAGAGGATGTTATTTAGGTCATGGGATCAAAATTGAAAGTTAGGATGGGCCTGAAATAAAGTGTGTGGGAATTCCTATATATCCAACAATGATGGAAATTAATTCGTACATAGTCCCAGAGTGCAGTTTAACATCATGCAGGATGACACAAGGCATGTGTGGAATGGTTATGCCTGTACATGCCCTACCAAAACTACTAATCCCATGTGAGACATTTTCGATGTGGGAAACAAGAAATAATGATGGGACATTCCGGACATATGAAGTAACATGTTAGGGGTGATGGGATGCTAGGTGAATGATGTCCCAATGACGTTAACCCACCTATATAATGCACCTAGATGCAAAAAGGGGTAAATATGAGTGTGTTGGAATTCCACTTGAACATAAGGTAGTGGAAATATGTGAATCATGATGCTCGAGATCTGGACCAAAATGATGGTGGTGTGACAATAGGGGATAACTGTTGATCATGTTAGAAACACATTATTTATTTCGTATTTTCCTAGAATGGGGATAGATAAATGAGGGTCGACCACTAACCATGTTTGAAACACAAGAATTTTCGCAAATGTCATCTGAGGTCCTCAGGGACATTGGCCCAAGACGGAAGGTAAGCGAATGTGGCATGAGACCAGGCTGTAAAGGGGGTCCCTTCAGACATGGATGATGAGGAGGATCCAAATGACTACCTCACAGAGCTTGGACATGGATTGAGGGAATGTCCCTGTGAAAATTATACACTTTGGGCACTACCACAATGCATCTGAGTACAACAATAAGATGTATTCGATAGAGGTAGTCGAGTCTGCCTCTAATAAAAATGGTACTGAGGCTGCATGTTTCCAACTAAATGGTTGTAGGATGGGATATTAAGGGGGGATTGATTTAATGGAATGTGAAAAAGGTGGAAAATTAGCCAAACATGATGCATAGTTCCCATATAGAGATCTTGTTTTAGGGTCATATAACTCAGACCAGGTTGGGAAAAGACATGGGAGGCACAAGGTGCAACTATTGCAAAACCCGGAGTGAATGAGAACGCATGAGGTACTCAACACACCACATTTTATGTAATGGAATTCGGGCATATGGGAAAAATAGAGGGTACATGATCCTAGATTCATAGGGTTGTACCTAGAGATGATATATCTGGGCATGCGTACATATCCCATAAGTATGGGAATCAAGACATACGTAGTTCTGGAAGGTGCCATGAATTTTGAAGTCTTGCAGAATGGATGCATAGTGATCTTAGTTTATGGTCATAGAGCATGGACCAGATATGGTTGGGAATGTCGAAGAAACATGGTGAGGTAACTATAAAACCTGACATGAATGAGGACCTAGAGTCCGGATCACCATGTGTTTCCTGGGGTGTTTTTAGGTCGAGGGAACGAAAATGAAAGTTAGGTCGGGCCTGAAGTAGAGTGCATGAGAATTCCTACGTATCCCATAATAATGGGAATCATGCAATACGTAGTTCTCGGTGTGGCATGGTAAGGTACTAGTGTCAGAGATAAGAAGGTCATGCAGATCTGGCCCTCACACCAAAAGAAGCGGTATTTGATAGATCTTATTTGTCCTTTAGGATGAATGTGTTTTTCTTGTGAAGATATGAACCTAGGATATAAAGTACTGGAATCACCAAAAGAATCACGATATATGTAGGCATTGAAAAGTGGTTTGGTGGGTGACTGATACCAAACATGATGTCTTCTCAGCTGAGAACACCACGATGCAGTTTCATTTTTTGTCGTGCGTCCAGGACGATAATGTCACAGTTTAGGGTCATGTGATGGGACCAACCATGATCTTTTAACATCATGAAGTATATAGGAAATAGTTTAAAGTCACGTGGGACTAGAAAAAATAGTTTAAAGTCATATGTCTTAGACGTATATAGGAGATATGGGGTTTAATGGGGAATGTTAATGGAGTGATAACGATTACCCGACGTGAATGAGGATGAGGCCCACATCACACCGAGAGCGATTCTGAGAAAGAAACCTCATGACGAGGGGCCATAAAAAGGATGGAGAATATGGGAAGGAGAGACTAGCTCTCAGTTAAGCTGGACCCTAGGATGAGATTTCCAGGCATTCCTACGTATCCCATGAGGATGAGAATCAAGCCATACGTAGTTCTTGCAGTTTAACGTCTTGTAGGAAGATATATTGTTTAATGTAATATGGGAGAGGATGTAGGAGGGACTAGATCCTTGAAGGGGAGTACGTGGTTTGGTAATTGTAAACATGACTTAAATGAAGGCATAATCCCACACATTCCACATCACGTGGTCCTAAAAGAGTTGGGGTCTAAAAGGTAGAATAGAAGAGATAAATTAGTGGAACTTAAGATGGACCCAACGCCATGATTTCTAGGAGTTCCCATGTATCCCATGAGGATGGAAATCAAGCCACGTGTATTTCTCAATAGGGTATGTATAAAGATATCTTAGATTAAGGTCTTAGAGATTACACCATGGAGAACCGGAACACTTCCAAGTAGGAGCAGACCTCGATCCAATTCCTAAGCCCACACGAGTCAAACTCGGAGTGGGGAACAAGGGCGGAATATGTTTTTGAAATACTTGGAATACACACCAAGGGGAAGACGGTGCGGAGCCCCGAATGACACCTTACCGCATCTTGGTACTGATAACATGAAAATGTGCACTGAGTGATAGTCCTATGAGTGTCGAAATTCAAATTGGACATAATGTGGTGGAAATTAATGTGAATCATGTAACCGACATTCAAGGATTGATGGGGTTGGCATGACGATGGAGGATATCTGATTACTGTGTTCAAAAAACAACATACATATCATGTTACATAAAATGAGGATAACAAATGAGCATCGACCACTGAACGTATTTTCAATGCGGTACATGTATAAATTTGATGTTCGAAACCCTCGAGGACATTGGCCCGTAATGGTAGGAGATCCATTGGGCTGAGTATCCATGCCATTTGGTGGTCCCTTTGGATGTGAAAGATAATGAAAGGTCAAATGAAGGGGAACAAAAAGCCCGAAAAATGGGTGAAAGCATGTCCAGACAAATTCAGACACACTAGGCTCTGAACCAAAGTACTCCTGGGAACATTGGAAAATCACCAAAGACGGCTGAGGGACCAAACTTAAGAGCAGCCGACATGAAAATATGAGAGTATGGAAAAAAGAAAAAAGGGTTCTCTAGAGAGAGAGGTATGCAGCATGGTTGTTATTAACCCGACGTGAATGGGGAAATAATCCCATACCACACTACATACCCCTCTCCTGGAAGAACGCAGGCCAAGGGGCCAAGTTGATAGGGAGTTCTCTAAGAGATAGGGCTGGAACTAAATACAAGACATTCAAGCAGTTTTACATATCCCATAAGGATGGGAATCAAGCCTCACATAGTTCCCAAGTCCATCCATTTTGACATCATGCGGTGAGGACTTTGGTTCTCTTAATTTAAGGTCATAGGGGTTGGACCGTAGATGCCTAGTTTAATGTCATATTCATGGGACAACTGAGTGGAGAAGGAAAATCATCATGCTAGTGGAACACCAAAAAGCAGAAACAATGATAGAGGAACACTATTGATTAGGTTTGAAACACAGTACCCTCCCTTGTGTGACCGGAGTTCGGGGGGAAACAATTGAGCGTTGACTTTTGACTATATTCACCAAATGGTACTTTTATCAATTTGTCTCTCAGAATCCTATGGGACGTTGGCCCAAAATGGTAGGAGGGACCTTGGGCCAAGCACCTGTGATGTCCGGGGGTCCTATTGGATATAGAATGTGAGGGAAACCCAAAATGATGGGGCTCCCAAAGCATGGTGGGGCCTGTTCTCGCGAAAGGGATGATAAATGGAGGTATGTCTTGAAGGGGTATGTGTGGCATGGAAAAATAGACCAATGTGAATGGGGACATAAGACCATACCACACCGCACATTCCTAAATGAGAACTTAGGCCAGGGACCAATAGGGTCAATAGACCTAAGGCTGGGCATCTCGGCCAACATTAGCCATATGATCCCTCATGTGGGTATTTCCTTACCTCACCTCCTAAGCCCACGTAAGCAATGATCATTGTGGGAAACAAGGAGGAGGACTAGGATTTTCCCATCACATAAGGGTATGACAGCTGGAATCACACTTCTTCATGAGGCATACCGGGAGTTGAAGAGACAGCGGGGAAGAATGAGCCACTACACGTTATTTTTTTGACATATGGGGTTGATGGAAATGAAATAAGATAGCTGTTGACTAAATTTGAAACACAACATACAGAAATTGTGACCTGAAATGAGGAAAAAAAATGAGCATCGACCGCTGACCATACATGAAACATGGGACTTGTATCTATTTATTGTTTGTGTTCCTCATGGGCATTGGCCCAAAACAATTGGAGAACCCTTAGGATAAGTACCCATACCATTCTAGGGACCTTTCGGATATAAAAGATAAGGGAAACCCAAATGATGGATTGTGTGGATCATACATGTGCCCGTGAAACATAAAGTCAAGATGGGAAGTAGAAGAGGTGGGGATCTTCAGGGAGGAGAGAGACATGGTATGGTCATGATGAACTCACCATGAATGAGTGAAAAAGCCTATACCAGACCCTGTTTTTTATCCCAATGGGATATCCTAATGTTTGGGGAAGGGCCTACGAACGAAATGTCTGAGCATTCCTATGTATCTCGCAAGGATGGGAATCAAGCCATACGTAGTTCTGAAAGGACCATGCAGTTTAACATCATGTGGTAGGGATGTGGGAGGATTAGAAAAAAAAGGAGGGGCACATGGCGCGACCTTCATAATCATGCCACGAACGGGGCTAAAGAAGCTTAGGTTGTATCACATGAGATGCTTCGAGGGAACTAAACCCAGGGGTATCCAAATGAGAAGATCATGAGGCTAAACTCAGGATGAGTTGTCCAAGTGTTCCTAAATATCCCATGAGAATAGAAATCATTCCATAAGTAGTTCTTGAGAAGCAGTTTAACACCATACAGGACGACAAACAGTTTAATGTCAGGTGGGACATTTCACAGTTTAATGTCACGTAGGACCAGAGAGTTTAAGTTCATGTTTGACCCGAATACAGTTTAGGGTCATGTGGGAATATAGGGACTAAAGCATAGAATTGATTGAGGAAATTGGCATTGGTTGTAGGATTTATACACTCACCATCAATTGTAACCAGTGACAATGCGCCATTCGAGTAAATATTGTGAACAACGTATGGTCTTTCCCATTTGGGCTCTAACTTGGGTGGTTTCCTTCCAGGTATCATTGGTGTTCGTAAGGCCAACACCAAGTCTCCTTGAACGAAGGATTGAAGGTGAAATTTCTTTTTGAAAGCCCCAGATATCTTGTGATGATGCCTTTCTATATTGTGTAGGGAACAAATCCGGTTCTCGTCAAGAGCTTCCAACTCATCCAGATGGATTTCAGCTACCTTATCTAGCACATTATGATCATAGAAAATTGTGAGAAATGAGGGCAACTGAATCTTGATGGAAAGGATGGCCTCTGTCCCATACACCAGGGAATATAGGGTCACCTGGTTGGAATTACGAGTCGTTGTCCGATAAGCCATGTGGGCATTGGGGAGCTTGTCCGGCCAACTCTTCTTATTCTGACTAATCATTTTTTGTATAATGTTAGAGATGATTTTGTTGATTTCCTTGATTTTTACATTTTATTTTGCATGATAGTAGGAGGTATGGTTATAATTGATGTTGTACTTAGCGTACAAGTTCTTTAGCTCAGCTGCTCGGAAGTTCATGTCGTTATAGGTGAGAATGACATGAGGGACTCCAAATTGGTCAATGATGTTGGAGCTCATGAAGTCAATGATGGAATGGGCCTTGAACTCCTTGAGTGGAAATGCCTCTTCCCACATGGAGAAGAAATCTGTAGTAGTCAATATGAATCTGCACTGGCAAGGTATCACCAGTGGATATGGTCCCATGACATCGAGTCTTTATACTGTAAATGGCTAGGAGTACTTGGTAAAGTGGAGAGGCAATGGAGGCAGGTGCATAATGTTAGCATGAATTTTGAAATCATGGAACCTTTTGGAAAACTCGATGCAGTCAAGGATCTTGGAGGGCCAAAAGTACCCCAGTCTCTGGACCTGCTCAGATAGCTTCGGCCCAGTCTGATGAGCCCTGCAGGAACTAGCATGAACCACCTGCATCACTTGGGAAATATCATCTTTTTGAATGAAATGGAGGAGGACCCCATCAAACCCATTCTTGTAGAGGATCTTCTCAAGACCAGGGCCATCATGGAGGGTGAACTGTAGTGCACGGTGTCAGATTTTCTTGTGCTCATCCTAACCTTCAGGGAGGTTATTGTTCTAAGATACTCAACAAAGGATTTTCTCCAGTTAAGAGTTACATAAAAAACTGCATCATGGGAACCTGGGGGCCCTGACATGGAGGTGTCGGTGGTAAGTTGTCTTCCCTCTAGACTGTCATTGTCATCTAGAGTTATCGGAGCAATGAATTTTTGGTGTGCCACATGGACAATAATATTATCCTATTGGGGCTTTGTAAGTGATGCATCTAGGCTGTCTAGAGTATCATCTTGACCATTCTAAGATCGAGGGACATGAAGGACATCTGGCCGAGATGGGAATTGAGCCATTAGCTGGAGAGTGTGTTCTAATAATAGTATGAGCTATGGATTTCAAACAACATAGTCAGTTTTAATCTTCTTGATGACCAGTTCGGAGTCCCCTTCACATGAAAATGGGGAACGTCTATCTTAAGAGCCAAATTGAGGCCAGTAATGAGAGACTGATACTCTGCCTCATTATTGGTTCAGCCTTCTGACAATAGGAATGAGTATGGCCAAACAGCTTGTACAAGGGTAAGGAAGACGATACCCAAGCCTACTCTATTGAGTATGGGGTCATTGAGCCTTCTGTTTTTGGGGCTTTGGGAAGCACCATTGAAGTGAATTTTCCCACACAGGATGGCTGGGTCTACCGAGAGGATTACCTCTTCAAGAAAATCAATGTCTAGAGACTGGTCTGCAAGATTTGGATGGGAAGCAAGGAAGTCTACAAATTCTTTCCCCTTAATAGCCTATTGGGGGACGAACCTAATGTCAAACTCCTGGAGAATCACTACCCACCGATCTAGATTACCTATCAACATGGGGTGGTTTAGTATGTACTTCCATGGATCTACAAGGGACACCAGCTGTACCTCATGGTGTTTTAAGTAATGTCACAATTTATGTACTGTGAATACGAACACAAGGCATATCTTTATGATAGGGGAGTATCTAGTCTCAACATTGAGGAACATGTGTATGAGGTATTAGATGCTATTCTCTATCCCCTCATTGTTATTATGGGTTAGAAGGGCACCATTAGATTTCTCTAGGGAAGTCACATAATGGACCAACTATTTTCCAGAGATGGGTGGCATTAAAACTAGAGGATGGAGTAGATACTGCTTGATTTCCTCAATATTAGTCAGACACCATTCGTCCCACTCATAGACGGCGACTTTCTTCATGAGCTGAGAAAAGGGATTACACTTGGTGTTAAAATTCATGATGAATCAGCATATGTATGCTAAGTGGCCTCTGAATACTTAAAGCTCCAAATTTATGCTCGAAAGAGATAGCTGGATAATGTCCTTGATCTTCTCTTGTTCGATCTCAATACCTTTGTATCTGACAACGAAGATGAGAAACTTTTCAGAGGTTACACAGAAGGCACACTTCAATGGGTTCATTTTCAAGTGATAGGAATGGAGGAAACCGAACACTTTCTCAAGGTATTCAAGATTGTCCTGACGCTAGTGATATTTGGCTACCAAGTCATCCCCCTAATATTCCATCAATGTTCCGAGGATTGGTTTAAATATGCGATGCATAGCCCACTAATAGGTGGAACCTGCATTCTCTGAACCGGACGACATGACATGGTAACAGAATGTACCTTGTGGTTCCCTGAAGGCTATAGAATACTCATCCATGGGGGCCATTCATGTCTCATTATATCCAAAGTACCCATCCATGAATGAGAGGGCTTGGAATCTAGTTGTATCATTAATCAACATTTCTATCACAAGAAGGGGGAAATCATCCTCCAGACAGTGGCAGTTGAGATCCCGAAAGTCAATGCAGACTCTGATTTTTCTGTTCTTCTTACTAAATGGTATAGTGTTGTCTAGAAATTCGAGGTACTAGACCACCTTAATAAAATTGGGTATGATGATCTTATCAACTTCTTCCTCAACCGTGGCATTGTGAGAAGGGTCCATCTTTCTGGGAGTCTTCTTGAACCCGCGATGATTTTCTGAGAGATTGAGGTAGTGGATGGCTACCTTAGGATATAGCCTTGGAATCTCATAATAATTCTAGGAGAATACATCATGGTGCTGTTTAAGGATGTCTATGTACTATTGTTTCTCCTCGCGAGGCATAGGGACACTGATCAATGTGGGTTTCAGGTCTGCCTCGCTACCAAGGTTCACCTGTACCAATTCATCAATCGTGGTAGAGAATCCCTCTTCAAAGGTGAGGTGATCATCCTCTAAATCCACTTATCCACTTTTGGAGGGTAGATCCTCAGTGGGAGGAGTTTACTCTGAGTCGACAGCTCCTGATTGTAGGTTGGTACTAGCCTGAGCTACAATGGACACTGCATTGGGGAACTCCTGTACTGCTGTAACCATAGCGATGAAGGTTGTTAATATTATCCCATTTGGTCATTGGCCCAAGGGGCCATGCATGATGATATAGAAGTAATATGGGTGTGTTGTCTTGAGATTGTTAATTATGTCCTGAAAAAACAAGTAAGTATGATTTATTTGCATTGCCATGGGGTGGACATCCTGATACCTTATGGGAGTAAGAGGCTACGGGATCACCTGAGCCTGGTTAGTGTAGGAGTATGAGGTGATCATCCGACATCACATAGAGTTGGGAATATGTTCCACCCTAATTCCATAAAAAAATCATTGTCCCATGTCTAGATTTATATCCCACCAATCAATTTATTCGAAAGATGTATGCATCGTCTAGATCTTCCCACAGGTCGATCACAGCCATAGAATGCTCGACCTTATTAGTCGGAATCTACATGTCGTTGCTCCAATAATTGATGGCATCCAAAAAGTGGACATCACAAGAGGCATAAGAAGTTTTTTCGCCATGAAGCATTCCTACTCAAAAACTAAGGGATTACTTGAGGCACTCGTGATACGATGAGGGAACCACCACATGCATGTGGATTCATAGGCAACCCATCAATGCATTATAGGCAAAGTCTTGGGAGATAACCATAAACTCGATGCTAGAAAATAGACCACCGATATAGGTCTTAAAATGGATCTTTTTGACTGGTGGCTTCTCCAAACTATCATAAACATGGATTATTAGGTTAGAGGAACTCAGATCTTCCTTGGAAAATAGAATTTTTCGTAGTGTCTGAGTCGGGATTAGGTGGATTCTAAATCCCTTGACGAAAAGACAATGACAAACCTCCACGCCATTGAACTAGACAGTGATGTACAGTGTTAGAATGTACCCCTGTATGGGAGAGCCTTCATCTTCTCTAGAGAATGAGATGATGTCCTGCAATTCAACATTCTCAACTGCTTCAGCATGAAAGGATTCTACAGCTGATACCTCTCTCTAAAACTCTTGGGGGATTCTTAAACCTCGGTGAGGGCCTCATGCATAATGATAGGAAAAGGGCCTCAAGGATGGAGAGATTTTATAGAATGATGTAAATATGTTTGAGAAGATCATAATTCCTTTCCAGGTGTGATCTTCTCCTTACAGGAGGTTGCTCTATGACATGAGGTATGGTGGGCCCTACCGACTGGACCGACAGCTGACTAGTGGTATGAATAACCCACTTCTCACTTGTTGATGCTTGTGGAGTGACTACCAGATGAGGTCTAGATGAATGATACCATCCTACAAAAAAGAGTGGCTGGTCATGGTGAAGTCTAGGTGGCTCTTCCAATCCAAGAACATGAACGACACTGAAGGAAGGCCAGATGTCAATAAATAAGAAGACTGCCTATGTTTAGATCTGCGTTGGGCATGTTGCTTGGTTTCGGTCGGGAGCACAACCTGGCTAGAAGTACTAACTGAAGCACTCCGAAAACCCGTATAGTTGCAGCTCCATCGATACTAACGACTGTTAGGGATGTTGGGATAATCCACATGCCACTCCTCATCGTCAGGAATCGTGTAGGGATTTACCAACTCTACGGTATTAACTGAGGCATACCCTTGACTATCACTCGAATATTCATCCACTAATAGACATATTCTGGGAGGGATCAACATATCTGAGGGTAGGAATTCACTGAGTGTATGGGATGATGATGGCATTGGAGGGGACTTTTCTTTCCATTACTTTGCTGGTGTTTTCTCTTTAAAGAAGAGAATGGATGAGACGAAGATACAATAGTTGTTGCGGCTTCTGAAGGCTCTGGCCTATTCAGGTGTGCACAGGTAACACCAGGGGCACGAGAGTTTATTTTACAGTCCATCTAGTCATCATACTGCTAGGACCCGCAATTAGAAAACTGATGCCACACGCATTCATTGTCACTGCTGTTGTCTAGCCTCACGAAGACATATGTCACCTATGCCAGAGCTGGGCCTAACCGGACTATGTTGTTATCCACCTATTCATGAATCCAGTATTTAAATACATAACTCTATTTGAGGGTGTTCCCCTATATTTGTTGATAGGGCCAGTAATTAGGGATATCAATGAGGTTTGCCTCTTCTGGCCTCCTTCACTCAGGCAAACGTACAATCCCCAGCTCTAAGGCACTAGGGAAGTAATCGGGGACATGCACCTCGTTGAACGAGTAGGTCTGGTTCCTCATATCTAGAAAGGGGGCCTTATAAATTGACCCTAACGAGGTTCCAGAGAAGCCAGTCCAAGAGGTGGAGCTTGGTTATCTCTCCTGAGTGGTGGCAGTGCATTGCGCGGGGGAACTTACCGACTCTGAGGTGGGCACTGTTGCATTTGAGGCTACACTTAAGGTGGAGGGCCTATGTGAGGCTGTGGAGGTGGCTCCACTAGTAACAACTATTGTTGCATGTGGGACTCTATTTGAGCCACTGTAGTGGGCTCGGCCATGGAGGGACTTCTCGTGGGGATTGCAGGAGGCAGCAGACATGCCTTCTTAGCCTACTTTAAGGCTACCTCTAGGCATTGTGCCTTATCAGAGAAGTCTCAAAATCCTCCAGGGATGTTTGGGGTGATCAAAGAGGGGGAAGGTTCTATCTTGATGTTCACTAAGCATGTCATCATCAATTTCTCCTAGGTCAGCGGCATGTCAAGAGAGTATGTGAGCCCTTTCCACTATGAAACAATGTGCGCAACTCGCTCATCAGGCCTCTTCCTGCACATGAAGAGGTCTATGATACTCATCTTCCAAGTGGTGGAAATGAACTGTTAGAAAAATTTCCTATAAAGATCATCCCAGCTGACTACTGATCCGATGGGAAGAAGGTTGTACCAGAAGAATATCGTCTCCTCTAATGTCTGTACGAAACACTGGAGTTTAGTGGCTTCCTGCTACGCTAGAGTCCCCAACATAGGCCCAGTCCTTGAGAAAATGTGTACTAGGTGTTACGGTGGTCCCTTATCCCATTCTAAGGGGAAAAGTTGGGATTTCCAAAACCCGGGGGTGCTGGCATATCATCCTCCCATGCCGGATACGGCTTTCCATCAGGTGAGAGTTCCACCCGACGAGTCTCAAATGCTTCGAGGTGCATGATGAGTGCCTCTGTTGGATCATCTGGGTGGGGATTCCTATATTGATGGGGGACCTAGTCCACCAATGTATTGGTGGGTTCTTCAACATGATAATCAGGCCCAAAAGCTTGTGGACCAGCTTGTGGAATGTCTTATGGGGTAGCTGGAAGAACCTGAGATGGGTCCTGAGGATAGCCATGCCGTTTCGGGGGATTTGGTGACACATACCGCATCCTCTTACTTTAAGTTCCAACTTGAACCCTTTCTGCATGGTTAGGATGGTCAGGGTCACCCGGGGGTTGTTTATCGAGGTTATTTTTTCCCTACCCCTGCTACCCTGGCTGAGGATAACCGTATTCTGGTTGTTGCTCCATAGCGCATTCAGCCAGGAGGTCGACGACTATCTTCTTGTGTTCAACGACTAGCTAACATAGTGCGGATTTTTCCAGATTTTCTTCTACCTTTTCCACTAATCCAAATGGGTTGGAGGGTTTGACAGCTCTGAGTTGTTCCTTTCCCTTATTGGGATTCCAGCTGAGGATTAGTTCCTTGATGGGCATGGAAACACCCAGTAGATTTCTCTACTAGTGAGTGACCCTTCCCAATGTATTCAGTAGCTACGACACTTTCTGAGGGGGTAAGTACCCATCAAGGATCTCCAACACATTCTCTCCCTCTAATAGGTCTTCCATGTTAACTGTGACCCTGCATAGAGGCATATCATCTATGTCTCCTCGAAAATTGGGCACGCGTCGGATGAAACTGAAATGGAGGGTCGCGTACCACCCCCAGCAACAGATTTGCACATGGGGAGAAGCATCCTTGATTTTCCTGTAGAGAACATTAATGCTCTGGACGCATCTTTGTTGGAGGGTCTTATGGAAGCATGGTGACTCATGGCACTGGGCCACATGGAGTGCGGCCAAATCAACATAACGACATTGTTGGTCAATATCTTCGAAATGTGTCTGACTCTTGGGGTAGGCCACTTGTCAATGTTGAAGACATAAATGGGTCGCCCAGAGGGGCGGGAGAAAGTATCTAACCTCCTCTTGGGTGGGTGCTTCTGGTGCCCTAAAATTTGGAATTGCAACTGGCCAGAACATCTCAGGAAAATTGTCCGCTGTGAGAATATCCCACACACTCCTTGGTCCAGAATCATGGTATGGCCGTTAATTTACTCCCTCATCTACTAATGGTGGTTGGGGAATCTGTAGTGGTACTGATGTAGACCACTGAGATGGAAGGCTAGCCAGTAGATAATATAGTGAGAGAGTTGACAAGCTTCCATATCAATGGCTATCCTCTGAAGAGTGTAGTGACATAGACAACACATCAAGGTACGATTGGTTGGAGACCACAATTTTTGGTTTAGGGACTACGGATTCCGAAAATGGGATTTGCTACTGCTCACCCACCATTGGTCCCCAGAATACACTCTGTGATCTCTAGTCGAGGTAGAAAGTTCTTATTGTGATGATTTGGATGATTGCACATCCAGAACCTATCGGGTTTCCAAATTTTCGTCTTTCTAGATATACCTATAGAGGGAGGCGGGAATCATATGGACGTCACATTCTCGAAGTATAATTCCTATATACCTTGTTCCTGCCCCGACCATTAACACTGAGGATCTAAGAGAGGGTTCCATAACTGAGTCATATTCTACCTTAGAATCTGAGAAGAAAACTGGTTCGATATGAGTCTGAATATTCTCGGTGTTATTTATATGGGGGCGACAGCCCACCCTCTTTCCCCAGGATGGTTCTTTGAGACAAGGTAGATTCCTGACACAAGGAGGTCCTTCGGCCGTACTGGTTCTGGGGTGGGGAGAACTTCCTCCTGAGTGAGCTTGGGTGTGATAAGCACCTGGACAGATGTCAAAGGGAACACATGGAGAACCTTAGTGTCCACTAACTGTTGTGTGGAGGGTATGTCAGCCCGAAATTCTAGAGCAGGAAGGACCTCTACCGAAGCTGATAGGAGAATGGGTGGGACCTCGATGCTTGCTCCCCTGGGAAGCGTTAGTGTGAAGATGGTCCTCGTAATGGCCAATACGAACATGGGTAGGATCTTCATTCTTTCTTCCATATCAGCGGTCCATGGTAGGGGGAATGACCTCATACCTGATGTAATGAGCATAGGAGAGGCTTCCTTACTGAGTGTCACTTCCATGGGGAGGACCCTCATTCAGATTGAAGGTATCCCATGTTGTACCCTCTATGCCGATCTTAGAATCAAGGAGGACCCGCTTTCTCCATGGTGGTGGTACGGGGAGGACCTCTGTACTAGGAGTCATTGCCGTAGGTCGGTCCGTGGTGGGTGCTCCCTAAGTTGACGGCCGAGAGAGTCGACCTAGCCTACCAATGGGGTAGTTGGGGACTCGATCTAGGCTGGGTATATATGTTCCATTTCTCAGTGTGCAAAATAGGCTAATGATACACATCCGTAGTGGCCTATCCCACAACAGTTGCTGATGCCAACTCCCCTTGGTGGGAATCCTCCTCGGCTTGCGCCCAACACTGGC
The DNA here is from genome assembly GCA_963277665.1 of Viscum album. Taxonomy (NCBI): domain Eukaryota; kingdom Viridiplantae; phylum Streptophyta; class Magnoliopsida; order Santalales; family Viscaceae; genus Viscum; species Viscum album. The sequence goes on along the minus strand of CAUJRU010002193.1, from coordinate 61,122 downwards.
GTCAGGTCAGCTGGAACAGGACCGGTGGTGCAGGTACATATCTTACCAACTCTTTATCCTATGTGACTCAGTGGTGGAATTGGCGTAGCCTAGTGGGGATCCACTTTGGGGGCCCCTGGAACGGGATCCCAGTCAGGCTGGCCAAGACATCCCTTACCTCATCGGTGTAGGGGAGGGAGTTGTCAAGACATTCTAGTGAGAGTATCCCAAAATTATTTTATGTTGGGGTGGGGAGTAGTGGCTCCCTGTGCTTCCCTCTAGGATAATGGTGGTGAGGAGGCATAAAATCCTCTAAACCCAGGCAGGCCATATCTTATGTCAGAATAATCCTCTCCTCCTTTTATTGGCGTACAAGGTTGCTTATCACCATTTATTGTACGAATTAAAAGGGGGATATGGGGCGTGGGTGCCCAGCAGTTGTGGGTGTGGAAGATGTCAGAGAAGCGGTTGAGCCATGTGGCATTTCTGCATTGGAATTTCCCATTCCCCTGCGTCGGTGGGGATATGGTGATCGGGTTTGTAATGTAACAGCTTGGTTCCTGAAAGCAGAGAGATTAAACAATTAGTGCTGAAACAAAGAAACTGGTGTCCAGAGACCTAGCACCATTCCGTATCCCATGGATAGTAAGAAAGATCCACACTGACAACATCACCGACCAGGATGTCAAATTTTTTGAATGCCCCAACTTCTGGTGAGTTTCATGCCATGCCCACAATTTTATTGGTGGGACCCGGTGCTAGATAACTAGATCCAATGACACAATAATCCATTGATGTATCAAACTCTACTAATCTCCACATTAAGGAGAATAACTTCACATCAGGTTCACCATTTCTGTTTCTAACGCTTTCGATGGGGGCGGGTGCATCCGTCCATTTTGAGGATGACAAGGACGCAGTGGTTTTTGACCCAAATTACCTCATTCAAATGGTGGGTGGAATCTGTCACTTATTCAGGGATGTTTTCTCCTTGATTGAAGTGGGATGATGGGATGTCAGTTATTCCTTCCATGGATTCCTCCTCAAAACTCATTACCCAGTTTGGGTCTCCCATGAAGATTAAGACATTGTTCGTGAAACTCTTCCCAATGCCATGTCTTCATGGACTCTAGTTAATTACACTACTTCTATTGGGAAATTTCAAGGGGTCCATCCATGGCAGCAACCTTCAGTCGAGGGAGTAGTAACGTTGGATATTACTGGAATTTTTGGATGCTGGAAAACCAGCACGTCTGGGTTTCTTCCCCATATTATAGGGATTATCGAGGGCGCAAAAACCCGAGTAATCCCATGTATAATTCAAGGAATTATATGAAATAGGCATGTATTTTAGGTTTTCCAGGGCTTCTCATGTTTAACATAGTGTATACCACGAGTTTAACATCTAGTGGAGATAGGTTGGACTGATAGATTCAATGAATAGAGTGGAATGGATTAGTGAAACCCCAAGAGGGAATAATAATGTTGTGGCTAACGCGTGGATACTTACCCGGTTACTGCTAAGGGAAGTGAATAGGTGAATTTTCATGATCTCCCTAGGATGTGGCGGACGAGGTAAGAATCAATATGGATAATGGATGGTCATGTGGTGTGGATATAGAATGAGATGGAATCGGATCATGGGCGATGATGATGTTGGGATTGAGCCTCAAAGAGACCTCCTACATATCCCCATGGTAGGGAATCAAAGTGGACATAGTTTCAAATGGGTTTGGTATAGAATCGTTGTGTGGGATGAGGACAGTGACCTGATGATATACTGGGGCCTATGCATGGTTAACAGCTCAAGGTTAGCCTTACATCACTAGGATGGACCGGCGATATGGGTCCCAACAGATGGTACGATAGCATATTACCATTGGGTTAGGGTTTACAATGGATTACCGGTAAATGGGGTTCACAAAGTCTTAAATTTGGATGAGGGAACAATGGATTACCATTGGATGGGGGTCACAAAGGATTACAGCTAGATGGGGGTCACAACGGATTACTGCTGGATTGGGTCACAACGTCTTGCAGTTGGATGGGGTCACAATGGCTAACCACTGGATGGGGTTAAACCTCATGGAGGCTTCCTACGTACCATGTCTATGTGACAAGGATCAAATCCCATGTAGTTTGGGATGGTGGATGCAGTTTGGTGTTTGCCGGACTAAAATGGGGTATGCAGTTTAACGTCATGTACGACCCCGGTGGTCTGATATGAAGGGGGGTGGAACCAATAGTTTTTGGTCATGAACCTCATAGAGGCTTCCTACATACCATGCATGGGCAAGGATCAAATCCCACATTGTTTGGGAGGAGTGGGAACTGACGTGAAGATGGTCGAGGCCAATGGGTGTTGGGCTTGAACCTCAACGAGGCTTCCTATGTACCATTCCTTAAAAAGGATCAAATACCACATATTTTTGAATAGGGTTTGTGAAATTATGTGAATGGAGTCTAAATCAATAGATGTTGGGCTTAAACCTTAGATAGGATACCTACGCACCTTTCCATGGAAATGAACAAAGACCACATGTCACAAACCGAATTGATCGCCACCGAAAATGGCACCAAACCCAGATCGTGACAAGGCCCGAAGGGCGTTCCTGATCCCCACGGGCTAGAACAAGTGCCCGGTATCATTAAATGAAAATTGGGAATGATTTACCCGAGTTTATAAACATAAAACAACAAAAGAATCCAATGAAACAAATCTGGATTTTTCAAACGAAACAATCTTTTACAAAAATTCAGAACTGAATTACATAGCTTAAAACAACTCAAAAGGTCTATACCAAAGGTACAGAACCAAATAAGGACAGCCCAATAACCCTCATGGCAAGGGGCACCGCCCTCAAGCCACCTCCACAAGACTTCACATCCAAGGACCTTCTAGAAACCTGAGCCACTGGAACAAAAAACTGTACCCAACCTGCAACAACAAAAATAACCAAGTCTACTTACACCCAAGGGTGTAAGTAGGGTGGGATCCAATGCCCTGTAGGATACCACCACTAATATATTCCATGTGATAAACATTTATAGACGAAAAGCATGCATTTTTTTCAAAAACATGAAAAGCTAGTTTCAATTTCTAAAAGATGCAACTTTGAATAAAAACAGTTTTCAAGTGGGATATAATTAAGAATCAACACTTTTAAAAATAATGTCAACACTAGTGAATTTTCCATCCAACTATACTGTATGCCGACGGTAAGTATAAAGTAAATAATGAGCACAAGAAATAGGAAATAACCCCTAGGCACTAGCTAGCTGTGGGTCTCAGGTACCTCGTATCTCGGTGAGAGTAACCATCACAAATATCCATTCTCGTGCACGAGCCACTAGTAGGGAACATACCCATAACCTAGTGGTCCCTAATCATCATCATCATAGTTTAGTTATATTTGTAAGCGTCAATCTTGATAAGTGAAATTGAGGCCAAACCCCACGGATTCACTAGCATACTAGTACATGTCCACCCACCTAGATACCCAGGTTTTCCCCTTATGCTCAAACAAGTTCAACAAGTCAATAAATATAAATTCAACATGAAAATATCATTTCCATATCAAAAATTCACCAAAAAGTCCATATGTATACCACACAAGTCACAAAAATCCATTTTTCATTCAAAATGATTTTGAAATCCAAATCACACCAAAATAGCCCACAACACATTTCACATTTCTTCAAAACTTCCACAAAACCATTAAACAATTTTATAAAACAATTATAAGATATTTAAACTCATATAAAAGCCCACACACATGGAAAATAACACTTCTTTCATAATAAAAAATTCAATTTTTCACATCACACTCACACAAAACACTCCACATCACTTTCACATCACTTTCACTCCTCAATATCTCCTTCAAACAATTTAATAAAATATTTCCAAGATGATACATATCACATAACAGCCTTTTCATAGATGAAATGGACCTTTTAAAAATATACTCCTACCAAAATAGTTTGCTGATATAGTTTCACCTATTACACAACCCAATAAACCATTCAAAACATTCATAAAACAATTATAAAGAGTATACCCAAACTTTGAACATAAAATCCATTTCAAAAACCGCTTTTTAATCCAAAAGCACACCAAGACCCTAAAAAACAGAATTGGAAGCCCAATAAACTTGTAATAATCCACTTTCAAATGTTATATAATCACCTTGAATAATATCACAAAAGATACCCATGAGAACACACAAATCCATGAAACACTTTCAAGGAGTATAACAAGGTTATACAAATAAAACCATTCAAATACACCACATTTTTAGGCCCACATGGAACTATATCATTACCCAACCATAATTGGCAGCCCCTTTAAACAACTAATAAATCACTTCCACATTTTACAAAACTACCACAAGAGATAATACATGAAATACATTTGAAAAATAAACACTTCAAGTAAAAAATGTAACTTTAAAAACAAATGCTTTACTATTGCTACCAAAAATGGTTTTCTCATAATTCACAGCACATAAAGAACATTTAAAATTATTTAATCAAGCAAAATAACTCATCATTAAATGGTTACCCACGGAATCACCTATCGAATGTGTCGAAACCCTCAAATATTGGGGCGAAACATCAACCGCACGACCTACACACCTCAAGGAATTTAAAAGAAACCCAAAACCTCAATATATCACCCAAAATACAGTAATTTATAACCTAGGTACGAACCCTAACTTCTGTAATTTTTATGATTCAAGAATTAGGGAAGAAACCCTAAGCAATTTGAAAGAGGAAAGAAATAGACTCACCTACTTGAAGTATCCTGAATTAATCACTCCAAAAACAATAGTTTCTGAAATTTAATACAACAAAAATTCAGGGATTGTTCGAACAAGATTTAGGAGGTAATGTAGGAACTGGAATGGAGGGAAAAGAGTAAGAATTGATAGAGTTAAGAAGGGATGACGTTACCTCTTCAATTCTGGACGATTTGAGACACCCTATGAAGATAAGACCTAATTCTCGATTTCAAAGAGCTCCAAGGAGGGCGGAAAGGCAATGGGAGCGCTCCTGGGTTTCTTAGGGTCGAGGGGGAGGTTGAATTACCAAAAAAACGAAAATTGTGAAGGAGATATAAAAAAAATTAAAAATTATTTTTAATGCAGGAAATGGGCCTTCAGGCAGGCCCAATATCTTAAATAAAAACCCATATCCACCATGATTATGGATTTATAAAGGTTACAAATTTATATTTTGGTGTTAATAGGTCAGATGAGACCATTTATTAATTGGAATGAGGGAAAAATATTAAAAAATGAAAAAGTTATAAAGGAAACAAAAGTTATTTTTAAATCTGGAATTGGACTCACGGTTTGGCCAAATTCATGAAAACTCATCTATTTCTCCATAAAACCTTTGGAAACCATCCAAAACAAAGAATGAAAGGAAAATAAATGAAATTTAACTTCAAAATAAGTCATTTATGTGACAATTCTCCCCAACATGAAAACTTCCCGTCCCCAGAAAGCTATAGAAAGGCTAGATACGAAAGCCAAACCCAACTGATAAACCAAGATGTACTCCCTTTCCAGGTTTCGCCGCCAAATGACAAAACACCTCCATTGATCAATTAAGGAAGGAATACTTCACAACAAAATCATACACCACTTTCCTGAAACAATCAATCACATTCGGGCTTTATCCAAAAGGAAAACTCCTCAAACACTATCCAAACAAGACTCAAGCAATTCACTCAAATGAACAACAACATCGAACAAGGTTACACATACCTTGCTATAACTAAACCATTGGGAACTCTCCAATATCAATGGTCACCCAAGGAAGATTTAGGTAGCTTGATAGATCCGAATGAGACTACCTACCACCAATCCATGACAATGGATAAGTCTAAGTTATTGGTACGGGGAAAAAAATAGGCTCCCCACCATAAGAACCAACAATCTTAATCGACCAGCATGGGCCGGTACAGAAAGACCCCAAAATATAAAGTGTTGGGACGACCACATGGTTAGTCTGCACGGTATGGGAAACCACGAACTAACAGTGGAGATTCTTCTATCTACATGGTTTTTTTTGGGGGCATGATCACTACTAACCAAGTGAAAACCGTGTGGTCAACCTGTCTAGCCAAACTTCATACCTTTCTCTAAAGACTCAATGGAAACCAAAGGGGGAGGTAATAACATTGGCCGATGACATGGGTACAAGGCCCTCCACCTATTTCCACCGAACATGAACAATAGAAGAAATATTATGACACCATAGGTTTAAACTCTTCTTATCATTCATATTGAGGATAAGACTTTGCACAAGGGTTTAAATGACACTGGGGTTTCCCCTGACTACGTGCCAGCTTCTCTCCAGGACCTATGGCTGGAGCTCAAAATATTGAGGCATATTCGGCCTCACAGTTAGGCTTTGGAAACCAACTAAATGAGAATTCTTCTTTCGTTGCAAACAACAACTACACCGCATTCCCCGATAAGTTTTTCCAAGACATAACACATTCCAAACTCACTTTACCCTAACTCGATATTTCACTGAAACAAGGGATTAGAAGATGTGCAAACATCACACCTTGTTTGTTCGGGTGAGAAACAATAGATGTAAAGAACAATTATACTCACCTTCCTCTAAAATGGAATATTTTTTTATGTTTTTTTCAAGGGAGACATTCTCCAAACATAATAGAGACTCTCAGATGATTCCCCAACTTTCACCTTTATAGTCAATCGAGCACATGACATCACAAGGAATCACCGAACATGACCATTACGACTGATATAAACAATGAATACAGAGGGAACTTGTACAACATCCCCAAACAACACACAATTCAAGAAAGTGGCCATAATATCCTCTCATGACCAGATCTCCCACACTAGTAGTTTAACATGAACTCCTTCTTCAAAGAGACTATGAAGGACCGAGAGTTCCTCTTAGACACTATCCAAACACTCATCCATGCTAACAACCCCAGAACACTTCCACCTTCAAAAAATTAGGAAACTTAAGAGGCTAAGGTCACTTTCAACTATCCATAATCAATATCCCACTACAAGAGGATACAAAAAACCAATAAAGGAAAGGGTGTATACTCAATCTAAAAAGATCAAGAAATAGATTCCTTATATTGATCAATTGGATGTTTTTCCAATGGAGAAACAATCTCGATTGTGCTTCAGTTATGAATTAACCTTTAATGGGGGCGTACCTTATCCAATGAGAGAACCCAAGGACCCAACCTATCTGGTCCATTGGTCAAAACAATCCATAAACCAGCTCCAAACACATGAAGGGAACCACCGTAAAGGCATCCCAAAACATTTTTCAAAAGAGACCACTAACCGTCCCTACAACACAGCTTACCGACCAAACACACACCCAAAACATAGTTCAAACAGAAGGGGTTCTTGGAATCAAAACATCCCACAACATCAACATTTTCAAAAACCCATAATACAAACCATACAAAAATATTCATCAGGACATCATGTTTTTCTTTAAAAGTAATTCTTTGAGAACAAACAGTTTAGCAGTAAGCGTATCCACCAATGGTACCCCATGGGCCTCACACATGCATGTTTTTGTTCCACACCAGACACCCTCCTCATATCCATCCCGGCACTCATCCAGTCGTGCCATCAACCATCCATCATCCCATATAACCCCATGCATGTGGTCTCTAATGGAAATACCAAAGGTTAAAAAAAATCTTTCCACTTTTCAAAACCAAAATGGTCAACCAACACATCCTTTTTTCTCATAACCACTATCCACGAGATCAAAATCCCAACTCACATCTTACAAAAAATTTCACAAAGTCACAACCATTTAGAAAATAATTCACTTTCAAGATATTCACATAAATTTCAAAACATCGCATCCCATTAAAACACACTTTGATTGTTTAGAAAACTCTATTGGAAACACTTTTTAAAACCAACTTCAATATAGATTCTGCTTTCAAAGAGGTGTAAGCACACCATTTTACATTTCAAAACAATTATGAAAATTCAGTTCTGCCATTTCATAAACCAAACCATTCCCTCTTTATTTGAAAATCATTTCACAAAAACTTTACACTTCTTAAAACCAAAGTGCCAAGATTTCAAAACCTAAGCACAAAACAGTGTGAGAGGAAACTAGTTTCAGTGGGTGACTTGGAAATATGGTCGGCGGCCATATTACAATCACTTCACTATCACAGAGAGTTTTATAGGGAATATCCTTGGCTCCACATGGCTTTCTAGGCCCTGTGAGATCACTAGGACCATAAACCCAACTCTCTTTTCATTTCCCTTAATCAACATCGAACCTAGAAAACTGAAGGACTTAGATAAATCCCAACTTCTCTTGGAAACTTGAATCCCATTATGAGGTGTGGTGATCAGTCACACTACCCATAACTAGAATTCCATGTCCCAACAATCCTAACTCCAGACTATCCTTACTCTTCCCCAAATAACATGACCCAAATAGTTAACCTGAACCTCCTCTGATACCATTTTGTCACGAACCGAATTGATCACCACCAAAAATGGCACCAAACCCAGCCCGTGACAAGGCCCGAAGGGAATTCCTGATCCCCACGGGCTGGCACAAGTTCCCGGTATCATAAAATGAAAATTGGGAATGATTTACCCGAGTTTATAAACATAAAACAACAAAAGAATCCAATGAAACAAATCTGGATTTTTCAAACCAAACAATCTTTTACAAAAATTCAGAACTGAATTACATAGCTTAAAACAACTCAAAAGGTCTATACCAAAGGTACAAAACCAAATAAGTACAGCCCAAGAACCCTCATGGAAAGGGGCACTGCCCTCAATCCACCTCCACAAGACTTCACCACCAAGGACCTGCTAGAAACCCGAACCACTGGAACAATTTACTGTACCCAACCTGCGACCAAAAAAATAACCAAGTCTAATTACACCCAAGGGTGTAAGTAGGGTGGGATCCAATGCCCAGTAGGATACCACCACTATTAGATTCCATGTGATAAACATTTAAAGACGAAAATCATGCATGTTTTTCAAAAACATGAAAAGCTATTTACAATTTCTAAAAGATGCAACTTTGAATAAAAACAGTTTTCAAGTGGGCTATAATTAAGAATCAACACTTTTAAAAATAATGTCAACACTAGTGAATTTTCCATCCAACTATACCGTATGCCTACGGTAAGTACAAAGTAAATAATGAGCACAAGAAATAAGAAATAACCCCTAGGCACTAGCTAGCTGTGGGTCCCAGGTACCTTGTATCTCGGTGAGAGTAACCAGCACAAATATCCATTCTCATGCATGAGCCACTAGTAGGGAACATACCCATAACCTAGTGGTCCCAAATCATCATCATCATAGTTTAGTTAGAGTTTTAAGCGTTAATCGTGCTAAGTGAAACTGAGGCCAAACCCCGCAGATTCACTAGCATACCAGTACATGTCCACCCACCTAGATACCGAGGTTTTCCCCTTGTGCTCAAACAAGTTAAACAGGTCAAAAAATATAAATTCAACATTAAAATATCATTTCCATATCACAAATTCACCAAACAGCCCATATGTATACCACACAAGTCACAAAAATCCATTTTTCATTCAAAATGATTTTGAAATATGAATCACACTAAAATAGCCCACAACACATTTCACATTTCTTCAACACTTCCACAAAACAATTAAACAATTTTATAAAAAAATTATAAGATATTTAAACTCATATAAAATCCCACACACATGGAAAATAACACTTCTTTCATAATCAAAAATTTAATTTTTCACATCACACTCACACAAAACACTCCATATCACTTTCACATCACTTTCACTCCTCAATATCTCCTTCAAAAAAATTAATAAAATATATCCAAGATGATCTATATCACATAACACCCTTTTCAAAAATGAAATGGACCTTTTAAAAATATACTCCTTCCAAAAAAGTTTGCTGATATAGTTTCACCTATTACACAACCAAATAAACCATTCAAAACTTTCATAAAACAATTAGGAAGAGTATACCCAAACTTTGAACATAAAATCCATTTCAGAAACCTCTTTTTAATCCATAAGAACACCAAGACCCTACCAAAACAGAATTGAAATCCCAATAAACTTGTAATAATCCACTTTCAAATGTTATATAATCACCTTGAATAATATCACAAAAGATATCCATGAGAACACACAAATCCATGAAACACTTTCAAGGAGTATAACAAAGTTATACAAATAAAACCATTAAAATACACCACATTTTTAGGCCCACATGGAACTATATCATTACCCAACCATAATTGGAATCCCCTTTCAACAACTAATAAATCACTTCCACATTTTACAAAACTACCACAAGAGATAACACCTGAGATAAATTTGAAAAATACACACTTCAAGTAAAAATGTAACTTTAAAAAAAATTCTTTACTATTTATACCAAAAATGGTTTTCTCATAATGCACAGCACATAAGGAACATTTAAAATTATTTAATCAATCAAACTAACTCATCATTAAATGGTTACCCACGGAATCACCTACTAAATGTGTCGAAACCCTCAAATATTGGGGCGAAACATCAACTGCACGACCGCCACACCTCAACGAATTTAAAAGAAACCTAAAACCTCAATATTTCACCCAAACTACAGAAATTTAGAACCTAGGCACGAACCCTAACTTCTAGAATTTTTATAATTCAAGAATTAGGGAAGAAACCCTAAGAAATTTGAAAGAGGAAAGAAATAGACTCACCTACTTGAAGTATCCTGAATTAATCACTCCAAAAACAATAGTTTCTGAAATTTAATACAGCCAAAATTCAGGGATTGTTCGAACAAGATTTAGGAGGTAATTTAGGAACTTGAATGGAGGGAATAGAGTAAGAATTGAGAGAGTTAAGAAGGGATGAAGTTACCTCTTCTATTCTGACCGATTTGAGACACCCTATAAATATCATCCCAAATTCGTGATTTCAAAGAGCTCCAAGGAGGGCGGAAAGGCAATGGGAGAGCTCCTGGGTTTCTCAGGGTCGAGGGGGAGGTGGAATCACCGAACAAATGAAAATAGTGAAAGAGATATCAAAAAATTCAAAATTATTTTTAATGCAGTAAATGGGCCTTCAGGCAGGCCCAATATCTTAAATAAAAAGCCATATCCACCATGATTATGGGTTTATAAAGGTTCCAAATTTATATTTTGGTGTTAATAGGTCAGAGGAGACCATTTTTTAATTTTAATGAGGGAAAAATATTAAAAAATGAAAAAGTTACAAAGGAAACAAAATTTATTTTTAAATCTGGAATAGGGCTCACAGTTTGGCCCAATTCATGAAAACTCATCTATTTCTCCATAAAACCTTTGGAAACCATCCAAAACAAATAATGAAAGGAAAATAAATGAAATTTAACTTCAAAATAAGTCATGTATGTGACACCACATAGTTCAGAAGGGGTGTGGGACTTACACTTTAGGAGGCCTGGAGGATGTCTTAGTCGATGCTTACTCTCAGCCCACGTGAGTCGTGCTCAGTGTGAGAACCAATAGGCTTGAAATACCTAATGATCATGTCATGAATGGTGCATCCATGGGAAGTGGAGTGGGGATTACACGCATTTAGTGGCCCAAAGAGGAAACAGGGGCTTACACGTGGTTAGCAACCCCGAGATGTAGAGATTGGGACTTACTTCAGTGTGGAGGTCCGAGTGGCATCAAAGCTCGGTAGGATAGGGATTTGGAACTGAAGAAAAGTGGGATATTGTGCCCATCCCCCATCTCTGTTCTTTGTCTAGGAATAATATAGGAGGACAAAGGATGATGCCTTCCACATAATAGGCTAGGGGCTTACACCAAGGTGGACACCCTCTCCCCGCAGTCAGACATCGCTCCAATAAAGAGGATCTCATTCCATGTGAAGAATGATTTCACTCTCGTGGAGACTAGTGGGCATGAAGAATCTACAAGTTGGGGAACCCTGCATATGACACACAAGGTGAGGTAACATTTTAACATCATGTACTGAGGACGATGGAACATGGAAAGTTAACTTTTGGTAGCTCAGATGATGGTGGGTTCTCTCAGCACCCTTACGAAATACATAACTGAATCCCGCCCTCCCTTGAGGAAGGTAAGGCATCCACAATGTCATGGTGAGGGGGTTTATGTATTGATCCATTTAGGGGTCCACATTTTCATGTCTATGATAAGAAGAAATACCCGTTAGCATGACTATGCAAAGAAGCATGTGGTGAAGCAACGCAATGGGAAGCACCACCCAACGGACATTGAAATCACTTCAAACAAACCTAGGGGGTCTCATGGGAAAAGGAGTTACAGAGAAAAGGGGTGAAAAGGTATAATCATCCTGAAGCGGTGCTCCATGAATTGGAGGGTATTCATGAAGGAGTGTGCTTTGTGATGTAAAGTGTCCTAGCCTAGGCATTGGGAATGGGTTCTTATATAAGGTGCTTCGCAAAGAATGGATTCCTTGAAAAGAGATGCAATGCAAAGCAATGTTATTTGCAAAGCATAGTGACCCTGCCTAAGCATGTGGATTATTTGTTCTTGGAGGGTATTTCAGGAATCATAAGTGCCCTGTGAGTCCCCGAGTCCCTTTGGAGACCTTCAATTGCGGTAGCCTATGGGCTTTGCGATGGGAATCTTTCTTTAAATAGGGTCTGAATTCATGAAAAGGGGGCAGAACTTCATGATGAAAAAGTACCATGGAATGCTCATAGTTTGCAGAGCAGAAATTGCCTCACGATTTGGGAGCTAAGATAGAGAATTTTTGGAAGATCCATCCTTTGGGATAAAGGGGAGCCTGATATTTATAGGAAAGGGTCGCTGTGAAGCAGAGCTCCCTTGGCGCAATGACATGTGGCATTTTTTTGTAATTGTGTAGAAGCTTCACGAACGTCAAATAGGTTCGTAGACCATCCCTCATCCTTCTCTATGGTGGCTTTGAGAGCATCAAATGGGTTCACGGATCATCCCACCGCCTTGCTCCACACCTTCTTTGTGAATGTAAAATGGTTTCATGGAGCATCCCACCTCCTTTATCTATGGTCGCTTCATGAACATAAAATTATTTTGTGGAGCATCCCCCCTCCTTGCTCCGTGGTGGCTTTGAAAAGGGAGATCTTTGTGATGATTTTGAGGCTATGGGGGCTCTGCAAACAGGCTTCGCGAGGTAGCCCCCAATGTTTTCCATTTGTTTTTATTCATCCCAAATTTTGGTTCCAACAATAATAGAATTTATTTCTTTTCTATAGGTTAATCAAGATAAAAAAGGAATGGTGGTTTATTTAAAGGGTTTTATATTAAAAATTGAAATCATATAATTTTTTTTCATTATATGGTACTTGGAAATATCAATGAATCATTAAAGGGTGGTTTCATTATAAACTAAGTACATATGATTATTTTACAAAACAAGGATGACTTTTAAAATTATAAAAACTAATGGGTATGTCTATTATATCCCTCCAATACATTGGGTAATGTAATGGGGATAAATGATTATAAGTTAATCCTATAAGATTATAGAGTTAAAAAAATATAAGTATCTCTTAGGATACTATAGAGTTAACTTTTGTAATTTAATCCTAATATATATGAGAATTATTTGGTTAGGTGATTCTATGATGAATTTTTTATGATCCAATATACCTACAATATTTTTAAATTCTTACAATGGGTTCCAATATTTCCTTTGATCAAGGATTATTTTAACATGGAATATGATGGTTAAATAATTTGAATATTTTCTTTGTTAATGTAAATATTTCTTGTCTATTTATTTTGTGATCCACATTTTGACCGGTATTAATTTTCTTTTCTTATTCTTATACACATTGAATATGTTCTCATGCCCTTAATACCATCTTGTACCAACTGAAGATATTAAATTTTTAATGACTATGTTTACCCTTACAGTGCATTTGAGATCGCCCTTTTATGATTATTTTCTCTATGTTAAAAATAAATATTTTTTATAGGAAATTTCTATAAGGGTTTCATGTGGGAGATGATGGAGACTTAATATGAAACATGGAATGTTTGTTATATTAGTAGAGGGTACACTTAAAGACATGGGTTTTCTATGTAATATTTTGTCCTAATTATCTAGAACACTAACCTAATAGGTAGTTTGGTACGTATGTGATCCAAAATATATTTTTCGTGTTGAAATATTTTGGATAGTTAATGATGGGTAACATTTATTCATATCAAAGATAGAAATGTAAATATTAGGTTTTTTACACAGAATCAGGGTGTACGAGTATAGTGATTTTATATTTTCCATCAGAGTTTTCGGTTTTATAGACTTTTTGACAATTTTTTTGACTAATGTGACTATAATTATTATTATGTCATGTATATAGAGTTTTGATGCATTTATCATTAATCATATTAATATTATTAAATTTTATTTCATCTATTCTGGGTTATCTATTTGTAAGGGAAAATCATCCACAACTATTTTTTTGAGGTCAAAGGATTTTATTTACAACCATTGGTTTTATGAGGAAACACATAAGGGAAGCAACATTATGATCCTATCCAATGTGATGTGTATGGGTCACGATGTTACAATTTCCATCAACATGGTATTATTCTTCATTTGATATGTTAGGCATGGAGATAGGATGTATCAAAACATGAAATATAATGTATAAAATGAATGGATAACCTATATACACTGAACATCAAGTTACCAGGTTAGTTCAAGTATGAAAATTATTTTTTCAGCACTTCTAGGAAGGTTTTCTTCTAATAATCTTTCAAAAATGGATTAGTGTTGGGTATCATGCATTAATAAATATACAAACCAAAGGTATTTATCATTTATTGGATATCTCATGACTCATGATTTCTGAATATTGCTATTATGATCCTTTTTATACTTTTTAGTTGAATGATTTTTGTTTTCAACTATGCTTATAGAAAAATGGAACAAACCCGAAGAATTGGAAACTAATAATATGGGGTTGGTGATAATATAGTTCTACTCTAACAATAAGTGAATAATTTTCTCATAAAAAATTCTGGAATATTTTTATGCTATGAAAAAGGAAATATGAATGAGGAACCATGATATATGGATCACTCATTGGAATTTGAAATGGGAAACCCCAATAACCATTCGTGTTGACACAAAACCCGAATGTTTTGAGTCATGGATTTATAATATGAATTAAATATTTAATGTTATTAGTAATCTAAATTAAAATAAAGTGAAGTTATTAAGGTACATGTTCAGGTGACTACCATGAAACTGGGGGGATTTATAAATCCAAACATGGTTGTTCAATAATATAATTGGGTGGGATTTGATGAAATGTTCAATAAACTATTATATCCATGTTCCCTATTGAGTATTAAGGATAACATATTTCTTTGATCTCATGAATGTAGATCATTTAGTAATTGAAAATTCATCTCAGATTACCTACCTTGTTCACTCTTTATCAGAAGTGGAATCTTATGAACTCTATAACTACCCATGTTCAAGAGGGATCTATTATCACACATTCCCTCTAGAGTGGTGATCATATTCATTGAAAATTAGAATGAATCAATGAATAAGGATATCATGGGGGAAAATACATTTGGGGAAATTTTAACAAATAGAATACCTATTTCCACCCCAATATAGGTGAAAACATCGATGGTGGGAGTAATCACTAAAAGGGGATCTAAACCAATGGTAGCAGTACTATAAGACCAATATATGGGTAAGTGTATTTTTCTCCATATGATAATAACTAGTTGGGTTGATTCTGATGTGTCTCTTTGGAACACATTGAAAAGGAATGATTAACACCACTTTGTTAGTCAAAAATATTTATGAACAGGTAACCATAAATGTTTCTACAAATATCCTATGAACTAAGGTAGTAGAAGTGGTTCTAACATGACTTAGGCCCCAAATGATCAACCTAGATAATCTTTTAATAGTGTTCATAGTTATCATAATTGATCCTGTTAGAGTGATTCTTTTTAAATAACCAAGATTTACGTATATGGAAATTACATTACTTTTATGGAATATATAATACATGACTCAAATACACACACGAAGACCGTGTTAGCTTATTTCCTTTGGAAACTGGAAGAGATAAAAAAACTAGTTCATTAAACATATGCATTTCTCCTGGTTTATCCTTAAAAACTAGAACCCCTTTTGAAACATATTACATAATAACCATCTTCAAATCCTGGGGGAAAAGAAACATGAAAAGGGGTGGGCTCAAATTCTCAGTAAGGGTAAGCAAGGAAAATATCCTCCAAGACATAAACATAAGAATGTAATAACATGAGCATAACTTATGATAAAAACATACCACATTCAACATATACCAAAATATTATGCCATGAAATAAATCTTGAATGTTCAAAATGAATAAATCATAATGGAATCATGAAACATGAGAAGATATAATTGGTAAAAAACATTGTATTGTGGAAAAAAATAAGCACATAATTTTATTTCCACAGTATCCAAAGCATTGTTGCTAAGACAATCATAGTGGACAAAGTTCATTACTGAGTTGGGATTCCTTATCATTTCATCAATGTATTACTCAACCATATTTAGTTTAAATTCCATTCATGTATATCACCAGAGATACAAATCATTACCCAATGCATGGGAGGGAGATATAATGCCCCACCCATCTCATAATGAAATCATTATTATGTGTTCCACAAAAACATAAATCATTAATCATAGAATAACCCATGAAATAAAACGGGTTTCTGAAACATCCTTCCATCCTAACATAATCCATATAAAATTTCATTACAATATTAAAATAATAAAATAGTAGTTATAATGTGGATAGAAACATTTCTTTATTGAAATAGCACCATCTTATATGGAAAAAAATTTTATTACACACTTGAACTTAATTCTTCAGGAAAATATCCTTTCTTTTCCCAAAATGTTTTCTTTTCTAAAAATTCCATGTGATTATAAAAGAACAAATTTTAGTTGAAAATAATATTGAAATCATGTAGAGAAATCTTCATGTAAATAAGGCTTTATGAAGATGTACAAACCCACCCATGCTCTATAAGTTAAAAAACTTTCTTCTCGTACACTTGTTAGAAAAGTTAAAAATTACTTCATATGGAAAACAAAAGAAATATTCCTTCTATACAATGTAATAAAAATTCCTCAATGGATAAAATGGAATTCAAAAAATATTATAAAATCGAGATAATATTTTATATTTTGGAAACATGGACGTGGATGATAAATATACCCTAATAACTACTTATTTATAAACAATCTCTGATAATAATGAGATTGTAAAATTATCCCTCACCTTAGGTCTGATATGATTCATTTGTATTTGAACCTACTGTATAATAATTTAAAAAACATTGTTGACTTATTCCATAATCATAGTAATTTTTATTATATATGATCATATTATCATTATTTTGTTGGTATCATTTCATTGTCACCCGTTATTAAGATATAAACTGCTTTATGTTATTAAGTATGTTTTTTCAGATAAGTTCATGTTCCACTTATTTGGTTATATTTATATAATGTATATAATGATATTAGTTGAAATATATCATATTTATTTATTCCATTAATGTATATAATCATGGTTTAATGAAGATCATATAGAATGAATCACATCACATCATGGAGACGATAGGTCGTATATACACACTTGTGACGATATCATTCACTTAATGGTTAAACGGTATGGAATTGGATGGTATATTAATTATACATAATAATTATAATTGTATTTTAATTATTAAAATATATTATACTCATCATTATACCCATCCAAATTATGTATTTTAGAAAAAAAACATACACCATGACATGGAGATGACAAGACGCACGTACACACACATGGTGATATTGTTATTAATAAGAAGAATAAAAGGATTTATAAGGTTGTACCATAATTAAAATAAAATCTAATCATGTAGAATATTATCTATTTATTACTTTAGTATAGAAACAGCATAACAATAGTAAGTAGAAGAAGAATTTTTTTTCTTGAAAGAGGTGATAATACAATAACCTTTTTTTGAGTATCTCCATTCGATTTGAACAAAATATACCCTTGTGATGGATTTATTCCCAATGTGTGGCCTGTAGGATGAATTTTGGAAACTTGGGAGAAGAAATGGGTAGTTTTGGATGAGAAAAAGGGCTTTAGAGGCGAGATTAAAAGAGAAGGAGAGGTTCCCTGTTATAAGAGAGGGGAGGGGCACCATGGGAAATATCAAAACAATTAAATTAATAAAAATTAATTTTTAAATTAAAATTCCTCCAATGTGAATTATTTTGAAGATAATATGATTATCAGTTGAAATCCTATCAACCAATAAAAATTAGACATATGTTTTATTTTAAACCATATGTTTTATTTATCCTTATTTAATCTCTTTAATTTTAATTGTGGTAATAAAATTATAAACATTAAACAGTTTTAAATATTTACATATGTGGTGTCAATTGTACATAATTGGAAAAATTATGAAATTTTAGACCTTATAATTATCACTTGGTAATTTTTAAATATTTTTGATATTTTTAGAAAATTTAATAATATGTTATTTTATAAAATATCAATAGTGATAATTTTGAGACTATTAATTTATTTGTCTTTAAACAAATTCAATATAGAAGATAAATTCTAACCACAATATTTAATACATTCCTTACATGAGATAGTAATCCAGAAAAAAAATTAGAACATTAATTAGTTCACATTATATTTAATTTAATATATTTAGAACCATTTATTTTATATTTCTATTAATAAAATAATTTCTACATCACTATTGTGTCATAATTAATGGAAATTATTTAATCTAGAAAAATTATAAATAAATTTACATGATGTATATAATTTAATTATATTTCAGGAGACTATTTATTTTTTATGTTTTATCATGTTTATCACTACATTAGTATTATTATACTTATAAGAGATAAGAGCATGATATGTTGTCATTTTCTTCTATTTAAATTATAATTACAACCGTTACATGGAAAAAGTCCAATAAATTAATCAATTCCAGCCCTTTGGTGATATTAGTTGACTTTAATTATTCCAATAGTCTTTTTTCATGTGTTAGGTTAATTTTACTGTCTTTATCAAATTTTTTGTTACCCTAATTTACCCAATTTACCTTCAACTGTGGAAAATAAAAACTACCGTAGTTACTATTCATAATATACAAAAAAAAGTAACTTATTAAAATAATTTGGACCAACTGATTTCAAATATGTAATATGTTTTTCAATATTAAAAACACCTAAGTTTCATTAATTAATTTAAAATTAAATCTCGTTGTCAAAACTAGAAAGCGGGTTTTTAAGAACTAAAACTATCAAACAATTAACTTGTGTCTATATACAATTTAAATGGGAAATCACTTCCAATAAAAGAAATTTTTTATTAAAAGATAAATACATAATAAAATTTCACTTTAAAATTAAAAAAAGATATAATCTAACTATATAAATAAATTATATGAAAATGAATCATTGAATTAAAATGCAGTATTTTTCACTATTCATTAAAATATGAATTTCATCAAAAAAATACCAAATTTTCAACCAAGGTAATTTTTAATGTCCTTATTCAATATAGGACGTTTATTATGTCAAATATAACTTATAAAATTGTCAAAACTAGATTAAAAAGGGTTCTCCACCAAAAGGTGGTAAAACTGTATTTTTTTAAAAATACTTCTTCGATCCCAAAAAATGAATTTGTTCTAATATCATATATATATAACATATAATATGAATTTAAGATATTACATTGAATATATTGTATATATATTTCACTAATAAAATCCATAAAGGGTGATTTTATTATTTTATAGACTCACTTATTTTTATTTAAATCATTTTTTTAGAAATAAGTTAATACAATTCCAAACCTCCTTTATAATGACTTGGTAATATTATTTATTTATCATATATACTTGGTATTTCATGATTTTAATTATATCCAAAGAACTTGAAATTTTTTTTAACACAAGCCAAGATTAGTATTTCTTATACTTCAAGTTAATACATCATTGTGTATAATTCAAGCTAATCTAGGTGTAGCATACAACACCAGAAATAAATGAAATTAAAAATATTTCATCTCATAAAATCTCTGGGTGTTTAATTCTACCCCACTTATAATTAATTTCTTCCTCTAAATTCATCAGGGTTATAAAAGGTTTACTACTGGAATGTTTCTTCCATTTAAACCAACATTGTAAAATTGAATAGTATAACTTCATTTTAAAAAGTAAAATTAGAAACATTACGTTTACCCAAAGTAACTCATCACTATGTTTATATAAATTAGAACATAGGTGGGATGTGAAGACATGGATATGGAAGAAAAATCTAAAAATAATGTTTTGATGGATAATGATATAGAACAAGGTTTGGAGAATGTTAACAACCAGAACGCCATAAGACTGTGATCATTTAAGGGACCATCTGATTCATCATATAAGAAGGTACTAAGATAAAATTTATGTTATTCAAGATCTTTTCCCTAATGTTGAATAATTTTGTATTAGAATAAATACGTACTTGATTTTTTATAATCTCACTATTTTCTGTGCCTTGAAAAATTTGAATTTCATCTCTTATTTAATGAAATAATGTTGAAATTGACATTCTAGAAGTGTTATAAAATCTTGCGATGGAAAGATAGGTCATTCCATCTGTCTCAACAAAATGGTTAACATATGAAATAAAATATTCATAAGTCCACCTATAGTGAGAAAATACATTAATCTAAAAAACATCAATCATAATATAACTTATATTATACAAAAATGGAAAACATTACAATCCTTCCAAAAAATGACAATATAAAACATTATAAAGTGGTTAACTAAATAAATTTAACACGTATTCCCCATATATAAAAATGTATTTCTTGTTTATCACATTCCAAATATGTTATTGACTTAATCGTGTATTCTCTTGAAACATAGTAATAACATGAATTACCCTAGAACCATAGTGAAGACATTTATTCTATAAAAAGTAACTCTTTCCACATAGAGAAAATACAAAAATATATATATATACTGAATCCATGATTTCAATTTTTCCTTATATGAGTCGTGATGTCATTAATACTTTCAAAAATTGCATTCTCCCCTTATCCCTTCATTGTGTGCATATCATGTGCTTTCGAAAAATATTTATATAATTTTTCATGGTTACTGGTATGATATACTTATAGAAAATCACAACAGATCGATACATATATATTCCAATATTTCATAATAGTATAAAAGAGATTCTACAACACTATTTTGGAATCCCATTACATAAACACAAAATTATTCCACCACTTCTGTCACGACCCGTCCCCGGGGCCCGTGCCGTGACTACCCCAAGCCCGCCTTCCATAGGCCAGGGGCTGGCGACTATCACCAAGGCATAAATCCCGGTAAAAAGGGAAGGCATTGCCTTTGTAAAGTAAACAAGCACCACAGAGTAAGCAAGCGGAAAAGTAAACTCTAAGTAAAACAGAGTACAACTGTAAGTGCGGAAAATTATGTGGGCCAGTATACAAACCCAAAACTGAAAGTAAAGTAAAACTCGAAAGGTAAAACAGCAACTGAAAAGTAAAAGCTGCTACGCCGAGCTGTCCACTGGAAATCCCACCTGAAGGGTGGGTACAGATAGCTCCTCTGCTCCTCGGGTCCCGCCGTCCGCTCCGAGCACGTCCCGCCCAGTGGTCCACCTCCAGGTACCGTCCAGCTCTGTGAGCCTCAACCACGATCAACGCTGTCCGTCGTCTACAACCAACACAACGTAGTGCGCGCATAGCCTGTGCAGGGGTGAGTATAAGCTACTCAGCAGGGACCCCGAGACCCCCGAAGGTCTCCCAAATTCCACAAAGGGTATACCACAAAGGAAAGATACAATCACAAAGTATCAACCGACACTGGTTAGGTATATTCCCATACATATACCTAAGTCATCAATTCCAATATGCTCCAACCTCCGAGCCCAAGTACAACTCAGTCCACACAGGAAAGTATACGTATTCCACACAGGAAAGCAAAACGTAATCCACACAGGATAGCACAACACAATCCACACAGGATGGTAAACATGATTCAGCTCAGACAGATATACTTCTTCGAAAGACGATAGAGATGATCACTGATCCATCTAAGTCGTCAGACCCACAAAGGATCGATAGGTACTAACCCCCGCAAAGACCCACACAGGATCGGACCCACACAGGATCTGTAGGCGCTGGTTCACACAGGACCGCTGAGCGCTGACCCACACAGGATCGGACCCACACAGGATCGGTAGCATTGATCCACACAGGATCGGTGAGTGTTGTAGTCGTCATCGTTGAATCCACTGAGGATCTCTGCACAGTCGTCGTCGCAGTCACAGTAGCAGTCACAGCCAGCTCTAGGGTTCCCACACATAGCAAGCTCGTTCAGCAGGGTCCGCTCCACGAGCCGAGAAGCTGATACACCAATTATCACAAAGTCTAGAGTTGATGTATCCAAAAGTTCCATATCGTCAACAAGAACTCAACGCAACAGACGACGCGTCAATCGGACGCCCGGTCTGAGAGTTATTGGCTTTTTCGTCCCAGGGGCCCGTTTGGTTTTTAAGGCAAAACCAACCCGACTGTACTCCACCTACGTCCAAACCTTGGGCGGAGTATTCCAAAAGATCCATCTCACTAAGAGGAACTCAACAAAGTCGACGTCACATCAATCGGACGTCCGTAGCTCAAGATATGAGCGTTTCCGCTCCGAGGGCCCGGTTGGTTTCGTTTACGAACCAACCCGGCCGAACTCAAAGTAATCTGAAACCGTGAGTGCGATACACCGAAATGACCGTCTCGATCCAAAGATCGCATAGCCGCTGATGGCACGTCATTTGGAGGTCCATAGCCCGAGTTATGGGCATTTGAACCGAAACAGTTCGGTAACAGGGGTTTCGGGCCCGGCCCGACCCGGCCCGAGACCCCCCCGGTTGGCCCGAACCGGGTCGACCCGCCCCGGACAGGGTCGGCCCGGCCCGGCCTGGTGGACCGGCCAGGCGCTGGTCCGGCTGGACGCAGCGCGCTAGGCGCGCTGCCAGCTCGGCCTTCGGGCGAGCTGTTGGAAAAACGAGGGGCGCCTGCCCCCCCTTGTGAAACCGCAGCCCCCCCCCCCTCATTTATGGGGGGCCGTTGACTGTTGGCCGGGGGAATTTATTTCCCCCGGTTTTCCTCCATTCCGGCCGGCCCGACCTGGCCGGCCGGTTCCTTCTCAACCAGACCGGCAAAGGCCGGTCCTCTTCCGGCTTCCGACACCGGCGGCCCGGCTGGCCGCTGGTCACCTTGTTCCGCCGCGGCCCGGAACCAGCCGCGGCCTTTGTCGTCTGGCGGGGTGCAATGGCACCGCGCCCCTCCGCCGCAGCCCCGTTCCGGCCGCGGCGTCCTCGGTTTCCTTCGACGCGGCGCGACGATGTCGCGTCCTTGAATTCCTTTCCACGGCGCGGCGCGACGGCGCCGCGCATATCTTACGCATGAAACCGCGTGGTGCGATGGCACCACGATTCCTCGTACCATCCACAAAGGAATCATTCATGAAAAAGAAGGAGGAGGGTCGGCCGTGTTTGTGCGGACCGGCCCCCTCGCATTATTCAATAACAATTAGTCGAAAACCACGAAATTCTACATGCCAGAATCAAGAACGGAAATAATTTAAAATAAAACCCCTACCTTGGTTCAAGAAAGATGTTCGTCAACGACCCGTGGAATACATGCGTCGCAGAGGTCGGGCGTCGCGGAAATCAAACGTCGATTCCGTTGACGTCGAGGTGCGTCTGAAGAGGTAACGTCGCTGGAGAAGCTTCGTAAGCTGATGGAGGAAGCCTGAGGAGGAAGTAGCGTCTCCTTTCGTTGACACAGGAAGAAGATCGAAAGAAGCGGCGTCGTAGATCTTCAGAAACACACCGGTTGTGAAGAAGAGAAGAGACGACACATATTTCTCTTCTTATGGTGACATTGTTCTTCGTCGGAGCCTAATAGTTCTTCGCATTCTTCGTCAAGGTTGAAGAAGATGAAGAAAGATTCCCAATCCTCTCAAAGTGGCAAAAGATACTAACCAAAATAAAATAAGTCTAAGCCTTATTTTATTTACACAACTTCACCTCTTTGAATTTCGAAAGTTTGAAATTAAGTAACTCATCTTAATTAATAACACAAGTTGTCATAATTAATTAGAGTGGAGTTATTGGGGAGTTTAAGGGAAGTTGAAGAGTTAGGACTCGTGTGGGCCCCACCACACTTAATCCTCTCAAGGGAGGTTATGTGGATGTGGGTCCCACCTCTAACTCCCTTTGGGATGAAATAACCCACAAAGTTAAAAAAATAAATTGTGTTCGACAATTTATTTAAGTTCTTCTAATTTCCCCCAAAACTAACTTTCATCCCGCATAAAACCCAACCTCGGAAAAGTCTCCTTAAGTGAATATCGGCGCTGCGAGCTCATCGGTGCCCTCGGAATTCGATTCCGGGCACCGCTTCAAAAGTTAGAAATTCCCGCTCGTTCGTTCACTGAACATACCCGAGCCAAACTTCGGAAAATGATTCCGGGGACACCGGGCCTCGGAATCAGGTGCCGTCAGAAACCGCGCTCTTGTAAAATTCTAAAGAAAATTAAGAAAAAAATTCCCTTGAATTTTACGGGTCTTTAAATTACTCCCACCTCAGGGCTTTACGTCCCCGTAAAGATACATCAAAACTAGGGAAACAAATGAGGGTACTGAGCACGCATCTGAGCCTCCCGCTCCCATGTGCTCTCCTGGAGATTCACGTTCTGCCATCTGATGTGCACTAGAGGAATCGACCGTCCACGTAGGACCCACTCCTGTCGATCCTCGATCTCCACCGGGACCTCCGTAAAAGTCACCCCATCGTCAACGCCAAGATCCCCATGGTCAATGATGTGTGTCGGGTCGTGCACGTATCTCCTCAGCTGAGATACGTGGAAGACGTCGTGCACCCGGTGCAACTGAGGTGGTAGAGCCAGGCGATAAGACACCTCGCCTATCCTGTTGAGGACCTAGAATGGTCCGATGAAGCACGGAGATAACTTGCCGCCTCGGCCAAATCTCCATATACCACGTCGAGGTGAGACCCGCAAGAAGACATGGTCGCCATCCTCGAACTCTAGTGGCTTCCGCCTCCTGTCAGCGTATGACTTCTGCAGGCTCTGAGCTGTCCTCATCCGCTCCTGGATGACCTGGACCTTCTCTGTCGTGGCCTAAACCATCTCTGGTCCCACAAGTGCTGACTCCCCAGGGTCAGTCCAGCACAAAGGAGATCTTCAAGGTCAGCCGTACAACGCCTCGTACGGTGCCATCCCGATGGTGGAGTGGTAGCTGTTGTTGTACACGAAGTCCACCAAGGGTAGGTGGTCCTCCCAGCTACGACCAAAGTCGAGGACACATGCGCGGAGCATGTCCTCAGGAGTCTGAATGGTCCTCTCCGTCTGACCATCCATCTGACCACCAAGGGTAGGTGGTCCTCCCAGCTACGACCAAAGTCGAGGACACAGTCGTCGTCGCAGTCACAATAGCAGTCACAGCCAGCTCTAGGGTTCCCGCACACAACAAGCTCATTCAGGAGGGTCCGCTCCACGAGCTGAGAAGCTGATACATCAACTGTCACAAAGTCTAGAGTTGATGTATCCAAAAGTTCCTTATCGTCAACAGGAACTCAACGCAACAGACGGCGCGTCAATCGGACGCCCGGTCTGAGAGTTATTGGATTTTTCGTCCCAGGGGCCTGGTTGTTTTTTAAGGAAAAACCAACCGGACTGTACTCCACCTGAGTCCAAACCTCGGGCGGAGTATCCCAA
Organism: Viscum album; assembly: GCA_963277665.1. Taxonomy (NCBI): domain Eukaryota; kingdom Viridiplantae; phylum Streptophyta; class Magnoliopsida; order Santalales; family Viscaceae; genus Viscum; species Viscum album. The sequence goes on along the minus strand of CAUJRU010002193.1, from coordinate 35,229 downwards.
AAGATCCTTCTCACTAAGAGGAACTCAAAAAAGTCGACGGCACGTCAATCGGACGTCCATAGCTCAAGATATGAGCGTTTCCGCTCCGAGGGCCCGGTTGGTTTCGTGTACGAACCAACCCGGCCGAACTCAAAGTAATCCGAAACCTTGAGTGCGATACACCGAAATGACCATCTCGATCCAAGGATCGCATCGCCGCTGACGGTGCGTCGTTTGGAGGTCCATAGCCTGAGTTATGGGTATTTGAACCCAAACGGTTCAGTAACGGGGGTTTCGGGCCCTGGACGACCCGGCACGAGACCCCCCCGGTTGGCCCAAACCGGGTCGACCCGCCCCGGACAGGGTCGACGCGGTGCGGCCCGGCCTGGCGCCGGTCCGGCTGGACGCAACACGCTGGGCGCGCTGCCAGCTCGGCCTTCGGCCGAGCTGTTAGAAAAACGGGCGGTGCCTGCCCCCCCTTGTGAAACCGCGGACCCCCCTCATTTATGGGGGGCCGTTGACTGCTGGCCGGGGGAATTTATTTCCCCCGGTTTTCCTCCATTCTGGCCGGTTCCTTCTCAACAGGACCGGCAAAGGCCGGTCCTCTTCCGGCTTCCGACACCGGCGGCCTTGCTGGCCGCCGGTCACCCTGTTCCGCCGCGGCCTGGAACCGGCCGCGGCCTTTGTCATCCGGCGCCGTGCGACGGCACCGCGCCCCTCCGCCGCGACCCCGTTCCGGCCGCAGCATCCTCGGTTTCCTTCGATGTGGCGCGACAGCGTCGCGTCCTTGAATTCCATTCCACGGCACGGCGCGACGGCGCCACACATATCTTCCGCATGAAACCGCGTGGTGCGACGACACCACGCTTCCTCGTACCATCCACAAAGGAATCATTCATGAAAACAAAAGGAGGAGGGTCGGCCGTGTTTGTGCGGACCGGCCCCCTCGCATTATTCGATAACAATTAGTCGAAACCCACAAAATTTGACATTCTAGAATCAAGAACAGAAATAATTTAAAATAAAACCCCTACCTTGGTTCAGGAACGATGTTCGTCAACGACCCACGGAAGACAAGCGTCGCGGAGGTCGGGTGTCGCGGAAATCGAACGTCGATTCCGTTGACATAGAGGTGCGTCCAAAGAGGTAACATCGCTGGAGAAGCTTCGTAAGCTGATGGAGGAAGCCTGAGGAGGAAGCGGCGTCTCCTTTCGTTGACATGGGAAGAAGATCGAAAGAAGAGGCGTCGTCGATCTTCGGAAACACACCGGTTGCGAAGAAGAGAAGAGACGACATGTCTTTCTCTTCTTATGGTGACGACGTTCTTCGTCGGTGCCAAATAGTTCTTCACGTTCTTCGTCAAGGTTGAAGAAGATGAAGAAAGCTTCCCAATCCTCTCAAGGTGGGAAAAGATACTAACCAAAATAAAATAAGTCTAAGCCTTATTTTATTTACACAACTTCACCTCTTTGAATTTCGAAAGTTTGAAATTAAGTAACTCATCTTAATTAATAACACAAGTTGTCAAAATTAACTAGAGTGGACTTATTGGGGAGTTTAAGGGAAGTTGAAGAGTTAGGGCTCTTGTGGGCCCCACCACACTTAATCCTCTCAAGGGAGGTTATGTGGATGTGGGTCCCACCTCTAACTCCCTTTGGGAGGAAAAACCAACAAAGTTAAAAAAATAAATTGTGTTCTACAATTTATTTAACTTCTTCTAATTTCCCCCAAAACTAACTTTAATCCTGCATAAAACGCAACCTCGGAAAAGGTCTCCTTAAGCGAATATCGGTGCTGCGAGCTCATCGGTGCCCTCGGAATTTGATTCCGGGCACCGGTTCAAAAGTTAGAAATTCCCGCTTGTTCGTTCACTGAACTTACCCAAGCCAAACTTCGGAAAATGATTCCGGGCACACCGGGCCTCAGAATCAGGTGCTGTCAGAAACCGCGCTCTTGTAAAATTCTAAAGTAAATTAAGAAAAAAATTCCCTTGAATTTTACGGTTCATTACAACTTATTTGTCATACTCAACTTCACCAACTGTGATTCCATTTTATTTGACTCTATATTTGGCCTTAATAGGTTTTTGACATCGATAATAATCCATAATCCTTTTATTAGGTAATTTGTTAGCCTAATGACCATTTCCTTTCACATGTAGCATTGATGTGTGGGTGGTGCGTTCTCTGTAGTGTTTTCTCTATTCACATCATTAGAAACCTTTTTCCCATTACTTCAGCACTCAACTGCTTGATTAGCTTCTCTAACAGAGTTAAAACATTTTCATGTCCCTTTAAGACAATCTCTGCCATGCTTATTTCTAGACTTTGAGAATAGGGATACATTCATCATATCTTCACCATTACTTTGAGATTTTACCTTGAAACCCATCTTTCATTTCATGTAAAAACAATGATATTGATGTGTAACAAAAACTTTAATTTCTACTTGATAGCACAATTCAAAATATCCTAATAGCTACTAATTTCCATTACAACTAATTACCTTATAAGACTTGGTTTTAAGCCATTGAATAATTGTTCAAATATACATTCTGGTTGACTGATAATGCTAGAATCATACCATGAAAGTCTTGTAAAATTTACCTCATATATACAAAAAGATTCATCATCCTTTTTATTAAGCTCAAGGAACTCCATTTTCACGTTTTTTCAAAGAATAGAAGTAAAGTACTTATAGAAAAATAAGTCCTCAAACCCATTCTAGAGATTGAATTTCAACTTTTTTCCTTGTATTCTTGATTAGAGTCCACTACTAGTATTCTTCACCTTCTGAATGATAAACAACCAAATTGATTTTTTCAGGTTGTAAATAGTGATGGATGGAAAATATCTTTTCAATTGTACTTATCCATTGTTTAGTAATAAGTTGATCATAATACCCCGTGCAAGAAGGTGGATGTTACCTCATGAAGGACTCAACAGAATGTTGTTCCATAAATCCTCATTTAGAAGTCTATAATGATTAATATCTTGTGTAAGTATAGAAATAATATTCTTCATTCTATATCCAATAACATTTGGCTATTTAAGAGGAAAATCATTTCATTTCCCAGTGCATTGAATAAGAACACGGTTCCTTTGAGTTCCAGTCATTGTCTAAAATCTAAAAAAGAATAGTTTTAGAGGAAAAAACATACTAAGAAAACAACATAATCCAGGGGTTACATTAAATATATAATATCTGAGGCTTAATCCTAGTTTATTAATGATCATTAACACAATTATAGGACTATAATAAATTGTTAGACTTACCCTTAGGGATATCCCTAGACTTACCATAGAAATATCCCTAGGGATCTCATTATTATTTTCACATTCTAGTTCCCAAAGGTAAACTAAACATTCTATCTGATACCAACTGTAAAGACCCATGACTGATGTACGTGGAAATTACATTACATATGTGGAATAATTAATACATTACACAAATAGACACCCAAATACTGTATTAGTTTAGTTCCATTGGAAACTAGAAAACATAAACAACTGGTTCATTAAACATTTTCATCATCTTCTGTTTTATCCTTCATTACTGGAACCCCTTTTTGACACATCTTACTTAATACCCTTCTTTAAATCCAAATGGAATATAAACCTAAAATGGGGTTTTCTCAAATTCTCAGTAAGGGTATTCCTTGAAAACATCTTACAAAACATAAAAATGAGAATGAAAAACCATGAACATAACTTTGGAACAAAACATACCACATTTAACATATACCAAAATCATGAGCAATTAAATAAATATTTATAGTTCACAAGGAATAAATGGTATTGGAATCCTGAACCACGAGAAAATACCATTGGCATAATATATGGAATTTTAGAAAAAAAATAATCACATAGCATGGTTTCAATAGTATCCAAGGAATTGCTACTAAGACAATCATAGTAGACAAAGTCCATTACTGCAATTGGTCTACTTGTCATTCCATCCATGTATTAATAAACCATATTTACCTGTCATTCTAGTCACATCTATATTGTGAGATATAAATCTTTACCCAATGAATTATAGGGAGATATATGTCCCACCCATCTCATAATTAAATCATTCTTGCACGTGCCACAGAAACATAAATCTGTCATTATAGCATAACCCAAGAAATAAAAGTGGATTCTTAAACATCATTCCATCATAACATAACCCATATAGAATATCATTCCATAATTAACATAATAATATCTTATTAATAATAGGGATAGAAACATAACAATATTTATAGAGCATCACCTTAGATGGAAAATAATTTTATAACACACTTGAACTTAATTTTTGAGGAAAATATCTTTTCTTCTTCAAAAACATTTTCATTTCTCAAAATGACATGAAACATTAAAAAAAATACTATAGTTTAAAATAAATTTGAAATAATATAGAATAATATTCATGTAAATAAGGCCTTAATAAGACATAAGAACCCATTCACTTAGTATAAGTTAAAAAACATTCTTCTCGTACACTTATCGAAAACGTCAAAAAAGAACATGAATGGAAAATGAATGAATGATTCATTCCATACAATTTAATACGATTTAATAAAAGAGTAAAATTTAATTTAAAAAATATTCAAAAATTTCAAATTTTTTAAATATTTATAAAAAATTAATGTGTATGATAAATGTACCCCAGTAAATACTTACATATAAACAATCTTGGATAATAATAATATTGAAAAATTATCCCTTACCTTAAGTCCAATATGCTTCGTATGTATCTAAACATATTATATAATGATTTAAATAATTTAATTGAATTATTCCAGAATCAAATTCATTTTAATGATACCATGTATGATCATATTATCACCTATTTGTTAGAAACATTTCACTATCACCAATTATTCGAATATTAACTACTTTATGTTCTTAGGTATGTTTTTTCTGATAAGTTCATGTTCCAATTATTTTTTATAGTTATATCATTTAAATAATTATATTATTATAATATATATCATATATATTCATTCCATTCATTAAAATAATCATGTTTTAATGGAGATCATAGAGAATTAATCACATCATATCGTGGAGATGGTAGGCCGTATGTACGCACGAGAGATGATATCATTCACTTAATGGTGAAACGGTATATAATTGGATGTTATATTAATTATAAGGAATAATTTTCATGTTATATTAATTATTTAAATCCATTATACTCATCAGTATGCCCATCCAAATTATGTATTTTTTAATAACAAATTACGCCACGATGTGGTGACAGTAAGCTGTACATACACATGCATCGTGATATTGTTATTTATTTGATGGATAAAAGGATATATAAGGTTGTTCCATAATTATAATAAAATCCAACTATGTATAATATATTGTATTTATTACTTTATTATGGAATAAAAATAATAATAGTAAGTAGAAGAAGAAAATAATTTTGATAGAGGTGATAAAACAATTACCTCGTTTTCGAGTATCTCTTTTTGATATGCACAAAATGTATCCTTAGGATGGATTTCTTCCAAAAGTGTGGACTCTAGGATTAATTTAGGGACGTGTTTATATGAAATGGGTAGGTGTTGGTCAAGAGAAAGTTATTTAAAGACGTGATCAAAAGAGAATGAGGGGTTCCCTTTTATATGAGAGGGGAGGGGCCCCTTTGGAAATACCAATACTATTAAATTAAAATAAATTAATTTTTAAATTACAATTCCTCAAAAGGGGATTATTTCTAAGAAAATATGATTTTTGTTCTAAATCCTCTCAACAAATAAATCTTATACTTGTTTTGATATTATTTTAAACCGTATCATTTTGATTTATCCTTATTTAATCTATTTAATTTTATTTGTGGTAATAATATTCTAAATAGTAAATGGTTTTAAATATTTTTATATGTGTTGTAAATTTTTAAAAATTGGATTAATTGTGATATTTTAGATCTTATAATTTCCAATTTGTAATTTTTAAATATTTTTTGTGATTTTTAAACAATTTAATAATAAGTTATTTATATAAGCATTCAATACTATGAATTTGAACCCTATTCATTTATTTGACTCTAAATAAAATCCACAATGAAGATAAATTACAACCATAATATTTAATACACTCCCAACATGTAATAGTAACCTATAAAATTAGTGTATCCCACTAATTATTTCATATTATATTTCTTTTAATATTTTGTAAACCATTTATTTTATATTTCTATTAATAAAATAATTTCAACATCACTATTGTGTCATCATTAATGGTGGTTATTTAATATATAAAATTTATAAATAAATTCACTTGATTTAGATAATTTCATTATATATCTCTATACAATATAATTTGGACTTTTTATCATGTTTTTTACTACATTAAAATTATTATTCTTATAAGAGATAAGAGAGTGACATGATGTCACTTTCTTTTGTTTTAAGTATAATTACCTCACTTTTGTGGAAATAATTCCATTAAATGAATCAATTCAGACCCTTGGGTGATATTGGTAGACATTAATTCATCCAATATGATTTTTTCCCGATGTTAGGGTAATTTTATTACCTTTATCATATTATTTGTTAACCTAATTTACTTGCTTTAACTTTAACTGTGGTAAATAAAAATTATCGTAGTTACTTTTCATAATATCCAAAAAAAGTAACCTACTAACATAATTTGGACACACAGATTCCAAATATGTAATAAATTTTTAAAAATTCAAAAAACATAGGTTTAATTAATTAATTGAAAAATAATTCTCATTGTCAAAACCAGAAAGAAGGCTTTTAAGAAGTAAAAAACTGTCAAAAAATTGACATGTGTTTATGTCTAATTTAAATGAGAAATTACTTCCAATGAAAAAATTGTTTTAAATTATAAAAAATAATCCATTTACACTTTAAAAAAAATTAATCTAACAATATAAATAAATTAGACGAAAAGGAAACATGGAATTAAAATGCAGTCTTTTTCACTATTCATTAAAATATGAATTTCATCAGAAAAATTCAAAAATTTCAACCAAATTAAATTTTTATGTCCTTATTTAAAAAAAAGATTATTATGTAAAATATAAGTTATAGAAATTTCAAAATATATATTTAAAAATGATTTTCCATCAAAAGGTATTAAAACTACAATTTTTTAAAAATACTTCTTTTATCCAAATAAATTGTATTTGTTCTTATATCATATCTAGAAAACATAGAAAAATTATTTAAAAAATTAAATTTAATATATTAAATATATATTTCACTAATAAAATTCATAATGGTTGATTTTATTATTTTATAAACTCACTTATTTTTATTTAAATAGTTTTTAGAAAGAAGATAATACTATTCATACTTGCCATTATATTGACTAGGTTATGATATTTAGTTATAACTTATACTTGGTATTTCATGAAATTAATTATATCAAAATTACTTGAAATTGTGCATAACACAACCCAAGAATAGTTTTTTCGTATACTCCAAACTGTTACGGTGTTGCGTATAGTGCAATTTAATCTTGGTGTATTGTAAAACACAAGACATCAAAAAACCTTAAAAGAATGTATCTTATAAAATCACGGGGTGTTACAATCTTGGAACACCTGGATATCCTAGTAAGCACCACCTTATCATGGGTTCATGAATCATTTGGGGGTCAATGAACAAATACATTATGGGGACAATTATACTATGGCAATTGTAGAACTAGATCCCTCGATGAAGAAAAGTACAATTCTTATTAACTCAATTTTGGTGAATATATTATTTTACACTAGAACCTACCACTCTTTAAGTACATCTAATTTTTTAAATTAAATGATTTGTATTTAGAAATAATGAATCATGGATTGATCATTAAGAAACCTCTCAATGAATTGAATTATATATGATTTAGTTGTTCAATATGTTCTATTAGGATTAAAATTTTCCTATTTTTTGGATTTCACTATATTATATTGGAATATTTTATATTTAATTTTGGGAATCAATTGGATGGTATCATTCAAATACAATATTTAATACTACACTCGATGCATTACAATAACATCTATTGATGGATCATTTCAAATATTTAAATGGGAAATAGGTATTAATGATTTAAGGTCATGGAATTATGTGAATTTGGATGTAACTATCTCATGTTAGTTAGAAATAAAGACCATGGGGTCTATATATGTGATTGAATATTGAGATTTTACTAACTGTAAATTGAGACACTAATTTACTTGAGTATAATTTCTCTAGAATATCATTTGAGAGGGAAATATAAATTGCTATCAACACAACTTATGAAAGAGTCTTATTTTTTCTCTAATATATGGAATGGATCCAACTAAATTAGGGAAAAAATGTCTAGTTGGAATAATTGGAACCAAATTGATTTATTAGACTAAGTAAAACACATTGGACCACTCTATTTTTATTTGTAATGAAGGTAGATGAAACTATTTGACTCTGTTTCAATTATCACCAACTAAACCAAGTCATGATTAAAAATAAACAACCTAGTTTTATAAATGAAAATCTCTTTGATCAATTGATTGGAGAGAAGTTTCTCTCTAAAATCCATCCATGATAAAAGTATCACCAATTCTAACTCAAGAAGGTGAATATTCCAATGATATCTTTTTGAAGTTATTACAGATATTATGAATACTTTTTCTTTCCCCTCTACCTTAAAAATTCACTAGTAGTATTCATTTCATTAATGAAACATATCTTTTATATGTGCCTTTAATATTTCATCATTGAATTTTTTAATGATATATTGGTGTACTTTTGCACTAAGGATGATCATAAAAGACTCTTAATAATTGTGTTGGACATATTACGAGATCATAGACTATTTGTAAAAAATATTATCTGTGACTTATTGATATAAAATTTTTTATCCCTTGGGTTTTTCATTTATAAGAATGATTTATAGGTCAACCTAAAATTTTTTATCACTCTTAATTCATGGGGACCTGATAGGAATTCCATTGAGGTGTGTATTTTTTTTAGGATTATAAGGTTATTATTTTAAATATTTATATGATTTATTACAACTATATTCCCTATTAATTCATTAAAAATAAAGTGTATTCTATTTGATTGGAAAAATTGTTTTTTGGAATCATTAAAGGAGCATAAGGATTATCATACATAAACACCTTACCATATTTTCTTCCAAACAATGTGATGGATATAGTGTCTATATAGTTTTATTTGGATCTAGATTGGTTTGGGTATCAACCATGGAGACTATATCGTAGATTATGGATCATGACAGTTGAAGAAACATGAAAATAACTATTAAATTCCCAATCATGAATGAATTGTAGTGGTCGATGAATTAAACAAATAAATACAATATCTCTTTTGTGAGAAGTCCACTATGTTCACCAATCATGAATCGTTCAATAAAATATCTTCATAATGAGGTTTAAACCTTTGGAATCAATTTGTGATGGAGTATCTCCAAATGTTTGGAATTTACATGTTTAACAATCCAAGAAAGGGGAAGTTTGTTCCTATTGCCTTAATTAATAACACATAATCAAATAATCAAGGAAAACATAGATCAATGAAAACTAATAGATGTAATCTTGGTCATTCATCTTCATAACGGTGATAGGAATGATGTCATGATTTTATATTTTATTACTCTAGTTCTTGGATTGGTTTAACAAGTCAATGAGACACAATGGTTTTACCTTTATTGTCAATATTTTAGGGATTATCATAGTTGTATGGGTACCATCAATATATTTATTGAGAATGTAAATTTTGTGTTTTTAATTAAAAATTAGATTGTATATGATCCTATTTTCTAAGAACTACTCCTTTTCTCTTATCATCATTCAAAATGGTTTTCCACTCAAGTATTTAGAAACTTTTTAAGTTTATTATGAAAAATTATTGGTGGTTCGGTATATGGAGAAATGTGGAAATGAATGTTGAGATATCCCTCACCTATGGATAGATTATATAAAAACACTAATGACCAACTGGTATATGACAATTATTTCTCATACCTACATGGAAATGAGAGAAACTTTATATTGAACTTATCACTAATTTTAAATAATTATTTAGAGGAATATAACCATTAGGATTATTTTTAATTTAATCAGCAAGTCAAAACACTTAATTACAATCATGGGGATGAATTCAATCGATGAATTATAATATTTACACATCCGATAAGTGGTGAAGTTTCTTGAGGTACCAAGTTTTATTGTCTCTAGATGAAACCATGTATTAACTTCATGATTTTAATTTTCATTACAAATGATATTATAATTCAATGTAATATAATATTAGAATATAATAAACTAATTTAGAGGAATCCAAAGCATACAATTAAGACTTTAAAAGACATTATCAAATCTCGTGTGATAGAATTTAGTGGGTTGTTGGAAGAATATTTTCTACTAATGAAGTTTTAATATAAAAATATATTCTTGTAAATTATAAATATGGATCCTTTTAATGAATTTTATGAACATCCATGACAATATCTACTTTTTTGGGTATATGAAGGAGGAACTTCATTGATTGAAATAATTCTCATATTGGAGAACATCATGAAAATTCATTTGATTAGGAAATGGATGAAAATGGAGAAATACCTTGAAAATATTATGAGAATAATCAACATAATATACTATTTTTATGAGAAAAAACATGTATTATTTTGAGTATCATAGAAAATAATACAATATCATTTAGTTAAGTGAGGGAAATTAGATCTTTAGTAAGTTGGACAATCTGATATTCTTGAACGCATAAGCAATGTTATTTACAGAGGGATTTACTACTATTAATTTTTTTGTTCATGAAATTACTCATATATCTCAATTTAAGATGTACATGTTGGATATCTCTCATGTCATTAATTTTTATCATGTTACTCTTAAAAAGGATACTATATTCATTCACATTCTAATTCTTTTTCTCTAAAGTCATGATAAAATACAATGTGGTAGATATATTTATCTGGTACGGGTATCATGGAAGATTGGTCATATTCTTGATTAGACACAAGAATAGGTGAATCTTATATAGGTTCAATGGGTTAAGTAATTTTATAACATATCTAACTTCCATCCTTCTAAGGATAGAAATCCCAATGGTGGGTAGAATGTGGAACACCTAGTTTGAGGTATTTAATTTCTTTAATATTAATATTTAAGTTATGAAGTGTGTTGGGTTGGTTTTGTGAGGTCGTAGATGGGTTTCATTAGTTTTGGAGAGTTTTGGAAGGGCTCATTGTAATTAAATAGTTAATAGAAACTATGTGGTCTTCCTACGAAATAATATAAATGTAAATTGGAATCTCGAGACAAGCATACAATTGGTATATGTTGGGAATTATTGATAACTACTACAAATTGGATTATTTTTATGTCATGTATTTATAGTTTTGTATAGAATATAATGCATTATATTTATATTATTATGTTGTTTTTGTTTGTTGAATTTGTATTTATTCAAGGTAAAATCATCCCCCAAGGATTTTCTGAAGCCCTATGAATTTATATTCATAATTTACTTCCCAAGGAATACACCTATGGTTAGTGTAATTCTAATCCTATCCAATGGGGTAGGGTTAGGATAGAATGTCCTAATGTTTCAACTGTCTCATCAAAAATGTGAAATCCCAAAAAATTATTAAAATTATTATAATTGATATATTATTTTACACTCTAATCACTATATCAATAATAAATTATAACATCATTCTAATTTACACACCTCAAAAACCTCTATAAAACTGGATGTTTCCTATGTTTATCACTAATATAATTCCATTATTTAATACATATTTATATACCTATAATATTCCAATTAAATACAAAATATACAATGTAATTAGCATATATTTCTATATAATTTCATTATATTGATTCGTGTGGTTGAGAATGTCAACTAAACACAAAAAAATATTTCATACTCAAAACTTTTATTTATTTTACTTCTCATGGTAGTGAAATTTTCCTTCTAAGAAAATTTATTCTTCTAAAAATATTGTCATGATTTTTTAATGTTATATCCTTATATAATTTATAAATCACTTATTCCTCTACTTGGAGATAATTTTTTGCATTTCAATTGTGTAGGTAGTATTTTTATAGATAAAATATTTTGGATCAAATTAATTATATCTTACATAATTTTATAAAATAAATCACTATTTATAATTTATCTTTCTATATTTATGAGTATATTTCACCACTATATGATATATATTTTTACCATGAACAAATTCAAATATTACTTTCAAAATTTTTCATTTTTTAAATTATTCAGTTTCTTCACAAAATATCACAATGTCTCTTACACCTCTATAATAGAAATGAAATATATTTTTTAAATTTAGGAAACAATTTTTGGATTTATGAAACATAATTTTATTATCTCTTCATGGATAATACATGTTTTTTTACCATATAATGTAATTATGGGAAATTTAATAGGGGTAAATTAAATTTGAAAACTAGTATTACAATTTTCACCCACTCAACAACTTGAATTTTCTTGAAGATATACCGTCTAAAAAATCAGAGTAAAAAAATAAATGCAAGATAAAAAAACATTATCATAAGGTAAAAAATTAACTAATAAATTAAATACAATTAGAAATTTAAATTGTACAATAAAAACAATACACTGAGTATTGGATAATAACATAAAAACTACTATAAAGGATGTTTATTACTACAATAGTTACTATCAAGGGAACTCAATGATTTTACTATAAAGTTGAAGGAGTTTTGATAATAGAAAATAAGGTATCAAGATCCATATTAAGAACATGTTACACTATTCTTATTAGAAGTTGCAATTTTTTTACAATGAATTTCTTTTACATAACATCGATAGTAAGCAGCTCTTTCCCCGAACTCCTCTATAATTAACATGATTTATAAAAAGTCCAAGTTCTCTAAATTATATCAAACTAAATATTCATAAGAATAATATTCCCTAACATAAATCTCTTCAATCAACCCAATTGGAAGAATCAATTATAAAATTAAAACAAAGATACTTTACTAAAAAAATTCACACACACATAATATGTTTTTCAACAGACTAAAAATCGTACAATAATAAGAAAACAAAGATTTAATATGATGAAAGAAGTCATGATTAAATTAATATAGGTGGTATTTTATATTCCTCGATTCATGGTATGATTTATAGTAGATGGTTTAACAAATTCCACTGAGATATTACGATTTAATTACAATATCAAAAGAAGTACCTCGATCATTTGAGGGATTAATTTATTGAAAATTAAAAATTATATGGAAATTAGATGGATCATTTAGTTCATTGGATTTTAGACCAATAGTTTATGTTATGTATGAAAATAAAACTAAAAAATCTAAAAAGTAAAATAGATTTAAAAATGGTGTGTATTGTGATTCATCAAAATAATTGATTCAAAAGAATCCATTTTAGGAAAATGACTTAACAGTATCTCCCATGATGATAATAAAAAACAAAACATTATTAAAAAACTAAAATTATAAAATTTAAATAAGAAATATAGTTATAACATCTATATAACTTACTTCCCTTGAGATATATATATATATATATCAAAAATTACAAAAACCGTTCTCAAGGAATTTTTTCTATCTTCTCACCCATGATATTTGATAAGATTATCCTCCAATGTAGAAATTCATTATATCTCCCCTTTTGATAAATAAAATATTTTCATCTCTTCAAAAAATAAATAAAACTTTTATCAATAATTAATATTATAAATAGACTTAATAATAAAAATTCGATCATATTTAATCACAACATCTAATAACTACCATAGAGTGATTTCCCAAAAATATTCTTTAAACTTTCGGCTTGTTATCATTTGATTTGCCCCAAGAAAATAAACATTATCCTCTAAGATAAGGTAACTTCTCCAAGGATAAATCACTTTCCCATTTTTGAAAACCACTATAAAATATATCTCTTTAAAAATTACAACACACAACCATTATCATTCTTCTCAAAAAAACAATGAAAAAAAAATCAAAAACAGAAAATCTACTGAGTAAATTAAAAATAATATACCATTATAGAAGCTATCTTATGATACCTATGGATTATATAATTTTGGAAAATATGGTTATTGAAGTCATAAAATAATGATATATATTAATTCCTCACTAAGGATTTGTTATTCTAACCATCATGTAAGTTATGATGAAATTATTCTTGGAACTGTCATATTTGGTTTTTTGGCGATTTATTTATAAAATAGAGTCTATCTATAAATAGATAGAAAACCCATCCACCTTTATCTATGGTCAAGGTCATGTCATGGAACTAAAATGAAAAAGTAAAAAACCTATACTCACAGGAATCCATATGTAAGAAATTAAAATATGAGTAAAAAAAATTATATATTATTCATGAACATGAATATGAATTCCATATTTGAATGTAAAGAAGAACATGCATAAAAAATAATTACTGATATATAAAAATAAAATAAAAAATACTTAGGGGGTCAATGTGTAATGTATCATATTTTCTATGTATTATTTTTTAATATTATATATAATTATTTTTTAGACCATGCTTTATGACGGCGTGCGATTCCGAGGCCCGGAGTTCCCGGAAAAAATGATTGAAATAAATTAAACACTAAATATTTCACGTGAGCAGTTTTCCTGAAAAAGTGTAATAAATTATAAACTATTGCCTGGATAAGAAATCTGAGGGCAACATTACATTTAGAACATCGACTTTACCATATGTGGTTCCTAATATCGACCTGTGTGGCTTAACTGAAAAAGTTAGTTTTTAGAAGTTTTAAAGGAAACGAAATCAATTAATAATTTGTTTTATTTTAAATGTTTTAAAATGAAACTTCCTAATCCTCCACTATTAATACCAACTTGGGGAAACTTTGTAGGGTTATCTACAAAACCCTACAAAATGACTATTTCCAGTGGTGCTTTGGAAGAGAACTCATTTGCAGACAACGACAGAGTGATCGATGGATGCCTCTCCGATTCGACGAACCATTCTAATGAATGCGACATGACGAACCTTCTTCAACAAAATCACGGTAGATTTTTTCTATTTTAATTTTATTCCTTGTTCTTTAATTAAATAACGAACGTGGATCAACCCATGAACAGGTTGATTCACGAATCGTTTGTTCTTACGAGAGGGTTAATATTTTTGTTTCATTCCAGGATTTTGATTTTGGGAATTAATTTGTGATGTTTAGAATCATTATTTTTTATTCGACCTATTGAACTTACTAACGAGAGTGGATCGATTCCATGAAAAATGATGATGGAGGTTCGTTCCTCCATTTGATTTTTGAATTTCCTCCCTCCTCATCATGTATTCTTCTGGTTATCCATGGGGTGATGAATAATGGATAGTTGTGAATCCATTTCACAACAAAACCATCCCAAATTGGAGATCAATCCTCGTGAAGACCTAGCAGAGGTACGATGATGATGGGGAGCAACGAATCAGCTCGGATGAAGGATGATCGTTCTTTGATCATTCTTCTTACAGGTGGATTGGGTTGGGGTCGATCGGTGGCCTGAAACCGATAGAAACTGTTATGGGATGTTGAGATGACCTCAAACATTGAGTATCGTGACAATCAGATGTATAGATCATTGATCAGAGGAGCACTTGAGGAGCGACGGTGAAGAACACGCGTTCTGGAATTTTCCAAAGAACCCGACGTTTTCTCTGATGAACATGTCGTGTGGGACTGGCATGGTGGTAGCTATGGTTTCTGGGTGGCACACTATGAAGAACACATAGCGCTCGCGGGAGGACACAACATGCGTGCCCCACCCCGTGGCGGCTGCAGTTCTGGGTGATAGAAAGCACTAACACGGTGTGTGACCATTGTCACACGGCATGTGGCACTATGAAAAAATCATGATTTAGCGGCGGTTTTTTTCGTTTCGCGGCGGTTTAAACCACCGCTCAATCGATTGACAACGGTTTTGAAAAACTGCCGCTAAATCGTGCGTCGGGAAACTATTCACGGTGGTTTTGAAAACCACCGTAGAACGTTTCACGACATTTTTTAAGGGCGGTTTAAACCGCCGCTAAATGATTTAGCAACCGTTTTTTTGTTTTATTTTTTTTTATTTTTTTCTTTTTTTTCTATTTTTTTTATTTTTTTATTTTTTTATTAATTATTAATTATTAATTAATTATTAATTAATTATTTTTTATTTATTTTTTATTTATTTTTTAATTTTTTTTAATTTTAATTTTAATTTTAATTTTATTGATTTTCTTATTTTAATTATTTTTAATATTTTTTTTATTTTTTTTAATTATTTATTTATTTCGTATTTTATTTATTTATTTCGTATATTATTTATTTATTTTATTTATTTCGCATTGCGTTATTTACTTTATCCATGCATGCATGCTCATCCCCATGCACATGCCCATGCCCATGCAATATAAAGAAATAATATGTTTGGTGAGATTTGAACCCCTAACCTCTTAAATATTTTCCAAAGACTTTACCACTCCAGCAAGCTCGTCATGTGGTTAATAAACAGAATTTAATATACTTATATATAACAATTGGAAAAACAAATAACACATAACTAATAGATATAAAATAATAAAATAATAAAATTACGAAATTGAAAGAATAAAGAATAAATAATAAATAATAAATAATAAATAATAAATAATAAATAAGAAATAAGAAATAAGAAACAAGAAATAATAATAAAGAAGAATCAATAAAAAAATTAATAAAATAATAAATAATAAATAAATAATAATAAATAATAAATAAAAATAAATAATAAATAAGAAATAAAAAATAACAAATAACAAATAACAAATAACAAATAACAAGTAAGAAATAATAAATAATAAATAATAAATAATAAATAATAAATAATAAATAAAAAATAAGAAATAAGAAATAAGAAATAAGAAATAAGAAATAAGAAATAAGAAATAATAATAAATAATAATAAATCATAATGACTAATAATAACTAATAATAATAAATAATAAATAATAATTAATAAATTATAAATAACAAATAACAAATAACAAATAACATATAATAAATAATAAATAATAAATAACAAATAATAATAAATAATAAATAATAATAAACAAATAAGAAATAATAAATAATAAATAATAAATAATAAATAATAAAAAAGAAATAATAAATAAGAAATAATAAATAATAAATAATAAATAATAAATAATAAATAAGGAATAATATATTAGAAATGAGAAATAATAAAAAATAATAAATAATAAATAATAAATAATAATAAATAATAAATAATAATAATAAATAATAAATAATAATAAATAATAAATAATAAATAATAAATAATAAATAACTTATAATAAATAATAAATAACAAATAACAAATAGTAAATAACAAATAACAAATAATAAATAATAGTAAGTAATAAATAATAAATACTAATAACAAATAATAAATAATAAATAATAAATAATAAATAATAAATAAAAAATAATAAAGAAGAAATAATAACTAATAAATAATAAATAATAATAAATAATAATAATAAATAATAATAATAAATAATAATAATAACAAATAATAATAATAAACAATAAATATTAAATATTAAATAATAATAATAATAAATAACACATAATTAATAATTACAAATAAATAAATAATAAATAATAAGTAACAAGTAACAAATAATAATAATAATAATAATAATAAATAATAATAAATAATATATAATTTATAATATATATAATATATAATATATAATATATAATATATAATATATAATATATAATATATAATGAGTAACAAATATTAATAATAATAATAAATAATAAATAATAAATAATAAATAAAAAATAAAAAATAAAAAATAATAAATAACAAATAACAAATAATAAATAATAAATAGTAAATAAATATAAATAATAAATAAAAAATAGCCAATAACAAATAATAGATAATGAATAAATTAATGTATATTATAAATAATAATTATTAATTAATAAATAATAAATAATAAATGAAACACATGAAAAAGTACAAAAAGGCGTGATAAGGGATGAAAAATTATGAAAACGCATGAAAAGAGTTGGAGAAGAATGAAGGAAGCATTAGAAAGCATGAGAACTCATGAAAACTCATGAAAACTCCAGAAAACCCCTTATGAATTCTGTATAATCATCATAATAAGCCACAAAAAACCATTGATAAAGATAACAAGTCATGGAAATCCAAATAAATAGTAATAAACGGAGCAACCGTTAAAACCCATCAAAACGATCATAAAGTGAACAAAACATTAGACTCAAAATAACAAAGATAACTTACGATCTGAGAGTCCATTCCAGATTCGCGACTAGTCAAATCAATGATCCTAAAACGATCTTTGAGCTGATAGGTGAAAGAGGCCGAATGGACAAGTGGATCAGAAGTTATGACTATTTTAAAAAAACTAATGGGGAACAGGTGCTAGAAACAAGGTATCGAAAATCATATAAAACCTAATATCCACTAAAAAGACCTTAACTTATGATCCAAAAGTCCATGTAGGCACCGCGACTAGTCAAACTGAATCTCATGGAACGAAATACGATCTTGAAGGTGGAGGAGTCTGAACTGACACGCGGATCAAAAGTTAGGTCCGTTTGAAGACAAGTTCAATGGGACACCGGTGACAAAAACAGGGTTTTGGAGGCCTTAGGAGGGGTTTTTGGGATCTAAAAACACAACATAAGCTTTTTAATATTGAAGTCGTGCATAGCTCTCTTCACTAGCTTCGATTTGATATGTGGTAGAGCCTAAACGGACACCCATAGAGAATGTTATGGTCGTTTGAAGTTGGGGAACTTTTTTTTAAATTTCATATAACTCTCATGTCTTTCGCACCTTAGACTGTCTCACAGTTTTGATTATACGTGCTTCTAAATCTCTTTATGAGTATCGATTTGACTGGGCATTGCAATGGATGCCCGGATCAAAAGTTATGGTCGTTTAAGTGATTTCAGGGTTTCTCATGTGTTTTTATTTTTTTTTTCATTTCGAGGCGGTTTTACCCAAACCGCTACTATTTCGCGGCAGTTTTTTAAACAATTGCTGCTAAACATCAAAAAATAATAAAAATTAAAATTAAAATTAAAATTTTTGTTTACACATTTCGCGTTGGTTTTTAAAATCGCAGCGAAATACCGGCCCGAAAGCTATTTCCCGACGGTTTTTAAAACTGCCGCGAAAAAACCGCTGCAAAACGCATGTTTTCTTATGGTTTGGGTACTTAGTGGACTCGGTGGGTATCTTGGGAGATACGTGGACAAGGGGTGGAGTACATAACATGTAATCCACCACACAGCCAGACCTGGCCCGATACATGGACCACCCCATATACAGATACACGGTCTTGGACACGTGAGTTGAAGTCGTGTATAGGAACATGGATAACATACACAGAGTCTTCCCTGAATAATGGAGCCTGACGTGGAACACTCCTACGTTCCGTGTATACCTTATTCTACATGACATGCCTTTGACGTAGTCCACTATACATGGGTAGTACCCAAGGTCATAGGGAATGACACATGGCCATTCTACACGCTGTTTACATTTTTGTACGTGGCATGATCTTTTTGTCCACCATTCCTTGGGAATGTTCTATCTGGGTTAGTGCCCCCTTTTTATTCTCTTAAAGGTTATGTAAAATTTCCAACAATAGGAGTATGATATTATCATCTGGACTTTCTAGAGAGAGTCATAATCTTTCCAAGAGGCCCGTAGCGAGATCTTCTACCTATTCATGACCCTAGTTAGAGTTAAGTATCATTGTGAACAATACTATAGGACGTCGATCCTCTATAGATCAGGTGAGTCTAGATGATTTGTGGTATATTCCAAGGACCTGGAAGGGATCCTCATCTGTGTAGGATGATCTTTTCCACTCATGAGTGTGTTCTCCCAGAATGAGTGTTTCTATTCTCTCTTCAGATTTATTAGTGTGGTTATCTCTCTCATGAACCTTCCTGACAAACCTACTTCTCAGACAGACATCATTAGAGCTATCAGACTCATGGAGTGAGTTTTCCCAAGTGAGTGATTTGTAAAACCATAGGACTAGATCCCTAGTGTGGGTACATGGTCATTGTGCCTTACCTCTAGAATAGAGGTCCAAGATTTTGAGTATATCTGGATGTGTTTCTCTTGCTATATACTCTATAGAAATATACTGGGTAGAGATGATTGTACCTTTACATGTGTATTACTTTGTGGTTTTGGGGGACCTCTAATGATTATTATTATACTCGCCCCTACACTGTCTTGGTCTATATTTTTTGTGGCTTGTGCAGATGATCTGCCTTTTGACAGAGTCTAGGGAAGACTAGGACTTGGACCGAGCTTTGTGAGTTTCCTTCAGGTTGAGGTGTTCCTACAGCTATGAGCAGCAATCCCAATACCTACTTCTTTTCTTATAGGCTAGAATTTTTTTTTTGCAGCATCATTCTTTAGGAGGACTAGTATTCTAGACAATCTTACTTTCTAATCCTCGCTTTCCATTATACTCTATTGGTTGGGTTTATTTATTTACATGAATTTTGTTCCTTAATGGTTTTCACTTTTTTATCATTTGTTGGCTTGGTGATGTGTGTGTGTGTGTGTGTGTGTCTAGGTACTTAGTTAATGCCTCCCGTGTTAGTGATTTGCCTACTCGATGCTAGAAACCAGCATATAGCTTATTGGAGGAGGGCTTTGGGAGTCGTGGCATGGTCCCCACAAGTATGGGTCATGAAAGAGTAGTATTAGAGGCTGGTAGGTTCTACCTTATGACTAAGAGTATGTGAGATTGATTCGGGAAACAATGTTATGTGTTTTGAGCACAGATTTCAGGCCAGGGACCCCGTGTAGGTGTGGGTGGCTGACGAATCCATACCACACGACTCTAATAACCTAATTTTCGACTCAGTACATGAAAAAACTAGTTTTCAGAAAAAACATAATGGTACATGAATCGTATAGGGATGGGAAGTGTTTTCCATATCCTTTGGTGTAATCTATCTAGATATACTATGGACCATGGTACAACTTGTTTTCTTACAAGATGCCTTCACGATGCATACCCGCAAGGATTCAGATTCTCAATCAAGAGGATGACCCCCTTAGTGATGAGTCTTCAATTCAGGGACCAGTTCCGCAGGTGTTACCTCCCGGTGGTTCACTTGCAAAACCACCACCATTGTAGTGGCACATGGTACCTAAAGTTCTGACAAATGAGGAGCACTGGTTGGGCACGCTCCACGAGTTTTAGAGACAGAGAACCCTCAGGTTCCGAGGAAAGACCATCCCTCGGGCAGCTAAGGACTAGCATAAGGCGGTGACCAGTGTTTTCTGTCTAGTGAGGGCACCAGCATACTAGATGGTCGTCATATGAGCGATCTTTCTTCAGGGATAAATATGATGATGATGGAGATTGACCATGTAGACTCAATAGGAGGATGCCCTTTCATTGACAGAGTTCGAGCAACTCTTTAGGGATGATTTCTCTCTAGCGACATTGATAGAAGCGCATATCTACGAGAATCTTCAGCTCTAGTAGGGAAGTTTGACAGTGGATGAATATTCATCTAGGTTCACCAACCTCTCTAGGTACTCGATGGAAATAGTCAGGGATCATTACATCAGAGTTCAATCCTTTGATAATGTTCCATGAAGATACATATAATATACAGTAGTGCCTCTTGTTGGTTGGAGTGGATACTCAAGAGGGGGGTGAATTGAATACCAATTAAAATTTCTGTTAAAAACATTTAAGATTAAAATCCCTCAAATTAAATATCCCAGTTAATTAAAGTAGTAGATATATAATTGATTTATTGTTCAACAGGTTTCTCAAAGGTTGATTACTCCTTAGTTGAATTAGTATGAGTACTAATTCAACTTTTGAAAAAAGTTTACT
Organism: Viscum album; assembly: GCA_963277665.1. Lineage (NCBI taxonomy): Eukaryota > Viridiplantae > Streptophyta > Magnoliopsida > Santalales > Viscaceae > Viscum > Viscum album. Next base: position 13,328 of record CAUJRU010002193.1, on the reverse strand, counting down.
AAATGAGTCACATATACACACTAGCCAGAACTAACTATCAGAGTGAATGTAAAAACGGATTTCTGTCTTGGAAAATATAAGTAGCGGATAAATGTAAAACAGAGTAATTTAAAGATGAACACAACAATTTTAAAAAGAGGATCAGTCTTAATCCAAGACCTAATCCTCTCCACTTGGTGATCACCTGCCACGAAGTAGTTACATTTAAAGAATGATACACAACCTGTATCGGGCATTACAACAGTTTTCAAACTGTCCAGGTTTAGAAAACACTACCACAGTTATACATGGGAAAATAAACTACCAAGCCACACTAGGCTTCTTCCACAGTTATGCATGGGAAAAATGGAAAGATAGTTTGGTATGGAGATTTTCAGTATCCCTCAGTTCATGCACAAGATTCAGTGTGTTTATGAAATACAAACTACTCAAAAATGTAAAATAATTAATCACTATAGAGCTAAAGATATTAGGAAGAAGTTTAAAATGCTCTATGTGTTGGAAAATTAGATCTGGACTCCTTGAAATGAAGGAAATGAAGTTTTGGTCCTTTTCTGCAAGTTGCCTCCAAAACAGAGTGTCGCAACTTCCAAGTTTTGAATTCTAGATGTAGAGGTGATCATCTTCTTGGGTTATAAGTTCTTTGTAGCAGGCCACCACAACCTTGAAAAATTTTCTTTCAACAGATCATTTGGAAGCTCCCGGAACATCAGAATGAGTGCTCTAGTGCTCTTTTTCTTGCTTCTTATTTCATGTACGGTATGTATCTCTCTTATGTGTGTATATTCAATATACTCAATATATTATCCCTTTTTGATGTTTTTCTCTACTCATATATATATATATACACTTTTCCAGATCAGCTTTTTTTTTCATTTGGTTCAGCAGGGGCCGATAAGAGAAATGTTTCAACCATGTGTGGTCTTCCTCTTACCTCACATTGTCTCCTGATGTGCCTTCAAATATAATTAAATAATTTCAGGTGCATTAAATTGTCTAGACATGACTATTATGATAGTATTAAGGAAATTTTTAAAGAAAATAATAATATATCATTAGACTGGTAGCAGATGCATGTTACACAGTAGAATTTCCCAGTAGCCTCTTCAACTGTGGACTTCATCAGTGGGCTCATAGTAGACCATTGATAGTAGGACTCAGTCCGTAATCTTGATCAGCAGTAGACTTCAACAGTAGGATTCTAATGGTAGCTCTGTAACATCAAACTACTTCAACAGTGAACTTTTCAGTGATAGACTATCTCAATGGGTAACCTCATCAATGGTGGAGTTTTTCTATCAGTAGACTTCTACTAACAGTAGACTTTGAACAACAGTGGACTATATCGACAATAGGATTTTTCTAGCGGTAACTTTCTACTAACAGTAGTCATGTCCAATGGTATATTTGAACTGTGAAGCTCTTAATAGAATACATGAAAAAGAGTCTAACAGTGGACTTCTAACAGAAGCCTTGTCACAGCAGTGACCTTGTAACGATGAATCTGTCTGTAAGATTTGATAAGAAGAGAAAAAATATACTTGTGATAGTGACCTTGTACCGGTAGCTTATAACATTGACAATAGATCTTAAATGGTGACCATTTAGCAATAGTTACCTAGAGTAATAGTGAACTATAACGGTGACCTTGAACAAAAGGCTCTTACTAGTAGCCTTTAACCGTGAACTTATACATAGAGAAATGTAAACTTTATGCTGTTGCAACAAAGTCATGAGACTAACAATATAAATTGTTTAGGATAAATAATGTGAATATAGATTAAAAAGGATTAGATAATGACTTGATATATTAGGACCAATATTTAAACATGATTTGGGATTATCAAAACAGGTGAGTCCAACAATCTCCCCCTTTTTTCTAATCACGAATTATGCCAGTATTTATTAATTATAGGTGTCACAGATAAACACATATAATTTAGTTACTTAGACAGAGATCAAAAGGAACCTTAGTTCAATTGTAATATCTCATGTATCAAAGATTAGTAAGAGTGTAAAATCAGAAAAGGTCCATTAGAGAGTAAATAAAATCCCAGCATTGGTACCATTTCTACCCCTTTGTGATTAGCAAAAAGAAACACAAATAAAGAAAATAGAGAAGACATGTATTAATGGAATTAAATTACATGACCCAAAAATAATACATAGTCCCTATCAAAAGACATAATCAAAATCAATCCACATCATATGTAGGCACGTGTTCTTTCCATTTGGAAGAAGAATATGGAGGATGAGCTGGTGGATCAGCTGGTTTAGGAATCACTGTAGGAATGACTAGAGGGGCAGTAATAGAAGCTCTTGTGGGTTTGTAGTGGGTAGCTCTCTGAGGTACCAGTGGAGTAAGGCTTATGATGGCCTCATCCTGAGACATCATGGAAGAACTACCGGGTTGAAATGCAGGTAAGGTAGGAGGGATTATGACAGGGGTACAGTCCACATAGAGAAAGGGTAGGAGAAGGTTTCTGAAGTCCATAATAATGCTTCCTCCTCTTTCCATAGCAGATATGAAATCATCCTTGTTCTTTATAAATTACGCTAAGGCTGGAGTCAACTAGCCCAGCTGACTGACTTGTTCCTTGAAGGCTCTGGTGACGTGTGGAATCTTGAGGTTTTCCAACAGAATCTTGAAATGAGCGTCCATCTAATGCTTGGAGTAAATCATTTTATAATAGAAATTAATCTGTTCCTTTAAACTCTTATGGTCCTGGGAAGCCTCTCTCATGAAGTCACTAACTACCTTCTGAAATTCTTTGGTAGTGGAGATAATCTGAGTCACATATTGAGGATCAAGTGCACTGATACCAGAAATCATTGCCAACTCTTCACTAAAAACTGTCCTGAAAGCAGAAAAGTCCACAGGTGGTGCAGTGGAGGTGGAAGTAGAGGCAGAGGTAGTCAAAGGTTTTATATAGAAGACAACAATTTCCTTAAAAAACTTGGTCAACCCATTGATGATCTTATTTACATATTCATCCTAGCCCTTCACATGAGATCTCATGGATTTCTTAAAACATTCAAACACTCTAACCATCTGTTTGGCCCTTAGAATCCATCAGAGCGGTCAGGATTACCACTGACTGTCTTAGAAGTTCTACAGACTGAGACACAACCTTGAGTTGATTATGGCATTGAGATATTTCTTTAGATAAGCTATCTTGAATGGAAGAGTGGAATCTAGTCATCTTAGAGGCAGTCATCTCTTGAATTAAGCCCATTGCCTTTTCCATTTTCAGAGGCCCTGTTATAAAACATCTAGTGCAGATCGGTTTTCAGTTTCTCCAAATCATACTTAGTGACAAGGTTCTTAGGAATTGGAACCACTTGAGGTACTGCGACAGGTTCTAAAACAGCAGGTACATGATGTCTTTTACTTGAAATATCACAATCTGAATCATCACAATCCAGTCCAAGTACCAGATATCCAGGATCTTCTGACCATTCATCAATGTAATGAAGAACAGATGCAGAACCAAAATGCTCCCCCTCACTTGGATCTCTCTCCTGAGTATTCTCCTCTACTTGTTTTGCTCTAGGTAACTCTACAACCTCCACTTCAACTCCAGTTGATTCAACATCAGTCTGCTCTGTTTTTTAACCAGTGGGGTGAGTCACAAACTCCACTAAGTCGTCAATGACTTCTATTTCAATAGCAGTAGATTCCACTCCTGCTTCTTGATCAGACATTATCCTGTCTGTATTATTTATCAGAGGGATAAAACTGAGATCTTCTTATTCATTGTCCTCATCATCAGCTTCAGCAACAACAACCTCCTTTCCTTCATCCTTATCACTAGCCTCCTATGACTTACGAACAGAATGGTCAGACTCAGTAGCATCATCCTCTTCAGAGGTGTCTCTTACAATATTCTGAGATACTTCTTCTTCTTCACTGGTCTCAGTATCACTGTCTCTTAGAATATTCTCTCTTCTTGGCAGTTCTCTTGATGGGATAGGTGCTCTGAAAGCTACTGTCCTGACAGAATTGTCAGGTAAATCAGGATCACTCCCATCATCAATGGGGGTGTTCCCTCTTTCAGGTTCCATAGCTCCTTCAACTTCCTCTTCATCATCTGAATAAGCCAGTTCTGGCTCATCAGGATTTAGGCCTAGATCACTCTTTTCTTTTGGCCTAGATGGGTGAGTAGTAGGGTCAAACATTTCATACACCTTTCCTTCATCATTCACCCATGCCTTCATCTAGGGATTCTAGTTAATTTTCATGAATTTGAAAATAACCTTGGAGATACAAACACTGTTCTTAGCCACTATCATTTCCTCTTTATTTCCAGCCACACCCTTATATTTAGCATTACTGAAATTATCTTGGCGTGGAATAAGGCATTGGACTTAGATATTTCTTTATTCTTGTCCTCCAATTTTTCCATAAGTAACCTACATAGGTTGATATTCTCTACATGCTTCAGCAAGTACATCAGGAATATGTACTTATAATTTATCCCAACAAAATCCCCTCTCCTGGGACTAATAACATGCAGAATAAACTTAAACAATAGCCTATCGTCTCAATTCATCTCAGCTATAATGATCATTCTGGATTTTCCATTTCCTGTCATCTCTTTTAGAACATTTTCATACTCAAAAATTTCACTTTCTGGAGGATCCACTCCGGAATAGTATTCATAAACTCCATCATGAGGAACTCTCAAACATCCAGCACACTCAGCAGACGAAAAATAGACTTCGTTGCCATTAAATCGAGATACTAGCCTATGCACATCATCTTACTCTTAAAACTTTAGGTATTCATAGAATTCCTTCACAAGCTTCAGGTAGTATAGTACCTTGTTATTGGAAAATCATTCGGTCCATCCTTGGGCTTCTAGTGCTTCCAGTACTAATGACTTGCTCGACAGTAGCCATTCTTCACTTAGCTACTTCTCAGACACGATTTATCTCTTTGTCAGATGCGGGTTGAAAGGTCCTATCGGGTTATTACTGGTACCACTGGACTCGACTTGATTTCTCTTTGGCATTGGCGCATCCTCATTGACAATCAGGGGTCTCTTGGTTCTATCCACAGAGATTAAAGGAGGTTCGAGGGTTCAAATGAAGAGTTAGGGTTTAGGGATTTCGAGAGAAAGGTTCGAGATTGAGAGAGGAAGGTGGATTGAGATATGTTCATAGCCTTTAGTTTTATCATTTAAGGATTAAAAAATAAAATAGAAATAATGAATAGGAATAAAAACGGTTCGGATTCTCATATAAAATAAATGTTAAAAATCAATCAGCGAGGTATCCAATAGTGGGGTTCAACGGTGAGGTGTATCAGTGAGGTCCAATGGTGAGGTGAATCAGTGAGGTCTAATGGTGAGGGGTATTAGTGAGGTCCAACTGTGAGGTGTATCAGGGAGTTCCAACAGTGAGGTGTGTCAGTGAGGTCTAACGGTGAGGTGTATCAGTGAGGTCCAACAGTGAGGTGTATCAATGAGGTCCAATGGTGAGGTGTCATATACTAAAATTAATCATACCTAACTCATGTTTGATGTAATTTAACCTCTCATAATTCAAAGGCTTTTTGAATATATCATCCAATTGATGTTCAGAGCCAATGAATTCAAGAGTGATATCACCTTTTTGATAATGATCCCTCAAAAAGTGATGTCTCAAATCAATATGCTTTGTCCTATCATGAGATACCAGATTTTTGGAAATGTTAATAGATCTTGTATTGTCACACTTTATAGATACATGTTTGGATTGATATCCATAGTCAAGTAAAGGGTGTTTCATCCACAGAATTTGAGCACAACAACTACCAACAGCTATGTATTCAGGTTCCGTAGTAAATAATTCAATAGAATTCTGTTTCTTACTACACCAAGATACTAGTGACTTTTCTAAAATGTGACATGTCCCAGAGGTGCATTTTCTATCTAACTTGAAACCAGCAAAATCAGCATCAGAATAACTCAACAAATCAAATGATTGTCATGTATGGTAAAATAGTCCTAAGTTGGGAGTATGTTTGAGATATTTAAAAATCCTTTTTACAGTAGTTAAATGAGACTCATTTGGATTGGCTTAAAAGATAGCACACATACATACACTAAACATAATGTCAAGTCTGCTAGCTGTAAGATAGAGTAGACTCCCTATCATACCTATGTTGTTGGTTTGATCCACTGTTTCTCCAGTTTCATCAGTATCCAACTTACAAGTGGTACTCATAGGTGTGGCACTTCCTTTACTACCATCCAAGGAAAAACATTTTAAAAGATCATTAATATATTTAATTTGATTCAAAACAAATCAATTTTTATTTTGAAGGATCTGAAATCTAAGGAAAAATTTGAGTTCTCCCATTAAACTCATTTCAAACTCATTTTGCATCATTTTTGAAAAATCAATACATAACTAATTTTTAGAAGATCCAAAAATAATATCATCCATATAAATTTGTACTATCAAAACATCTTTAGAAATCATTTTAATGAAAAGAGTAGGATCAGATATCCCTTTGGTAAAACCTTCTGAAATAAGAAAAGAACTGAGCCTTTCATACCATGCTCTTGGAGCTTGTTTTAAACCATATAAACCATTAGAAAGTTTTAAAACATGATTTGAAAAATGGGGATTTGAAAAACCATGGGGTTGTTCAACAAACACATCCTCAACTATATACACATTTAGAAAAGCTCTTTTAGAATCCATTTGATAAGGTTTGAAATTAAGATGTGCTGCATAAGCAAGTACTATCCTAATGGCTTCTAGTATAGCTACAAGTGTAACGGTCTCCTCATAGTCTATTATTTCCTCTTGACTATATCCTTGTGTAACTATCCTAGCCTTATTTCTAAAAATATTTCTAGACTCATCAAATTTGTTCCTAAACACCCATTTAGTGCCTATTTTCAAAGTTTCCTTAGGTATTTCCACTAATTCCTAGAATTTGTTTAACAGACTTAATTATTCTTGCATATCCATTACCCAAAATTCTTCATTGATAGCATCATTAATATTCTTGGTTTCAAGATATGAAAGAAAAGCTTGATGTTTAACCTAGTTTCTTAGATAAGCTCTAGTTTGTGTTCCTCTATTTAAATCACCTACAATAGCATCTAAAGGATGATTCTTAAGAGTCCTAATACCTCTAGGAAGAGTTGAACTAGATTCTTCATTATTGCCTGTTGGTTCAGAATCAACAGGTTCATTTTCTGGAAAATCCAAAGAACTAGATACTTTAATAGGGGATTCACTATCTTTATCATTAAGGTTCAAAATTGACAAATCTTCTTCAAGATCTTCAAGAGAGATTTTAGGCTCATGTGGATCAGTCTCATCTAATTTTACATGAATAGATTCTTCCACAGATTTGGTTTTCTTATTGAACACTCTATTGGCTTTACATGAGATAGAATAACCCAAGAAAATTCCTTCATCACTTTTGGGAGCAAATTTGTCAAGATTATCTTTAGTATTAAGAATAAAGACTTTACAACCAAAAACTCTAAAGTAATTAACCGTAGTCTTACTATTGTTCCAAAGCTCATAAGGTGTATTCTTTAGAGAAGGTCTAATTAAAACTCTATTGATGATATAAAAGGATTTATTTACAGCTTCAACCCAAAAATAAACCAGTAATTCATAATCATTAAGCATAGTCTTTGCAATTTCATGAAGGGTCTTATTTCTTCTTTCTAATACACCATTTTGTTGAGGTGTCCTAGGGGAAGAAAATTTGTGACTATAGCCATTATATGAGCAGTAAGATTCAAACTCCTGATTTTCAAACTCACATCCATGATCACTTCTTAGGGTCTTAATTCTATGTCTACTAAGATTTTCTACAGGCTTGGAATATTTTACAAAATAGGAACAAGCTTCACTTTTGTGAGCTAGAAAGTATACCAAAGTATATCTAAAAAAGTCACCTATAAGAATATAAACATAGTGCGTCTCATTTAAACATGAAACTCTAGGGGGTCCAAACAAATCCATGTGAACCAACTCAAGTGGTTGAGAAGTTGAAACTTCTTTCTTTAGTTTGAAGGAAACATTGTGTTGTTATCCCTTTTAACAGAAATTACACACTTTGTTAAGTGGGAATTCTAATTTAGGAAAGTCTCTAACTAAAATTTTCTTAGATAGCTTCTTATGTGAGTGCACATTGAAGTTTCCTAACCTTCTATGTGACAACCAAGAATCTTTATGAAAGGAATTTAAGCAGGAAACATTTTGTATGGCTAAGGAATTTAGATCAACATCATATACATTCTCATTTCTACATGCAGTGAAAACTAAAATATTTTTTGAGTTAAAAACATTGCATGCATCATTTTCAAAGTTAACATTAAATCCATCATCACATAACTGAGATATTACAACTAATTTTACTTTAATCCATCAACAAAAAGTACTTTAGAAATTAATATTGTATCAGTGTTACCAATCTGGCCTAAGCCGACGATTTTTCCTTTTGCATTGTCACCAAAGGTAACATGCTTACCATCAACTTTGATTAGACTCTTGAAGCAAGAATAGTCTCCTGTCATATGTCTTGAACATCCACTATCCATGTACCACAGATTATTATAGGAAATCTTTAAACAACTTCCCTGTAAAACAGATTAAGCATGGCATAATTTTGGTACCCAGATCTTCTTGGGTCCAGAGAGGTTAGCTAGTAAAACATTGGGAACCCATATTTTCTTTATAGGTTTTATAAAATCAATAAACATATTTTGAGACATAAATACTTTGTTAGGTCCTTTATAAAATTGTTTCTCAAAAGATGGTCCTAAACTAGCAGTGAACTGTCCAGATTTTGGAATGAATTTGGTTTTTCTAATTTGTCTCTGTCCAGGCTGATATACTACACCGATTGTATACTTTGGAGCAATATGTTTTCCTAGAAACTGAGTCAAGGTATCCCTACCAACAGTGAACTTCTCAAGATCCTTTCTTAATTGTTCATTAGATAATTTTAATTCTGTATTTTCCTTTATCAATTTACCAAATTTCTCTTTTTCTATATCCAGATTTGTCTTGTAATTCACATTTAAAGCATGATGTCTTTTAAATGAATTATATTTGTCCTAGAGTTCATTAAACGTATCCTCAATAATTTCACAATATTCAAATAAGTCTTATTTTTTCATATCTTCATCATCATGAGAGTCACTTATATTCCCAATTTAATAAGTATTATGCACAGGGGAATTAATTGTTAACTCAGATGTCTCTGTCATAAAGTACAGATTGGTTTGTTTGTTCTATTTTGAGTCTGAAGCATCAGATTCACTCGAACTATCTTCTGAATCACTCCAAGTTTCTTTCATATCCTTTTTATACTTATTGTCCTTGTAGTCATATTTATTCTTGAACTTTAATTCTAGGCAGTTTTCTTTAATGTGACCTTTTCTTTTGCATTTATAGTGGATAACTTCATCACTCTTATCAGACTTTTTCCAGTCCTTCTTCCAATGACCATTACTGTCATACTTTCCTTTATAATTTGATTTTCTAAATAATTTCTTCTTCCTATAGAACTTCTAAAATATCCTTACTATTATAGACATCTCAACATCATTGTCAGAATCTGAATTTTCCCTTGTTGAGATTTTAGTAGGTATGTGTACTTTCTTCTTATCCTTTCTCTTTGAAGCAGATGTCTTCAAGGTTACTAACTTTTTCCTTGGTTCATCATCTTCTTCCTTGTTTACATTTTGTTCTTCTTCATATATAATAATCTTACCAATTTATTCCTTAACAAGTAAAGCACCAATATCACATGATTCTCTAATTGAAACTGAAGTTCCTCTCCATCCATCTGGAAGACATCTTAATATTCTCATGATCTGTTATTTTGAAGGAACAAATTTTCCAAGTGATCTCATAGTGTTGACAATTTCATTGAACCAAAGATACATTTCAGAAATGGGTTCATCATGATCCATTTGAAAATTATCACACTTAATAGTATAGGTATTCAATCTCATTTCCTTAACATTGGTTGTTCCCTCATGGGAAACATCCAAAGTATCCCAAATTTAAAAAGCAGTCTTACAAGCAGATATTCTATTAAATTCTTAATCACACAAAGCACAATATAAGGCAATCATTTCTTTATAATTATTTTTGTAGTCAGATTTAGTTGGTTCGTCCCAAGAAGTTCTTTCAATTTCTAAAATCTTATATTGAGATTCTATAGCAGTCCAGATATCAAATCCCATACTCTCTAAATGAATTTTAATATTAAGCTTCCACTGTGCATAATTTTTACCATTAAAGAATGATAGTCTGTTAGTAGCAGCATCCTCAACACGATTATCCATATAAAACTAAAATATCAAAGAACTGAAAATTTAGATATAATAGAAATTTTGAGATCTTTAAGATACAACTAAAATTACAGTTGAAATGAAATTGAAAAGCTTGAAAAACTGTTTTGATGGTATAAATAATGAAACCCTTTGATACCAAATGTTGGTCGGAGTGGATACTCAAGTGGGGGGTGAATTGAGTTCCAATTAAAATTTCTGTTAAAAAAATTTAAGATTAAAATCCCCCAAATTAAACAGCCCAGTTAATTAAGGAAGTAGAGATATAAGTGATTTATTGTTCAATAGGTTTCTCAAAGGTTGATTACTCCTTAGTTGAATCATTATGAGTACTAATTCAACTTTTTAAACAAGTTTTCTATACTAATCACATATACACACTAAACAGAACTAACTATCAGAGTGAATGTAAAAACAGATTTCTATCTTTGAAAATATATGCAGGGGATAAATGTAAAAATGAGTAATTGAAAGATGAAAACAACAATTTAAACAAGAGGTTTAGTCTTAATCCAATACCTAATCCTCTCTACTTGGTGATCACCTGCCACCGAGCAGTTATATTTAAATAATGACACATAGCCTGTATCGAGCTTTACAATAGTTTTCAAACTGTCCAGGTTTGGAAACCTCTACAATAGTTATACATGGTAAAATAAACTACCAAGACACACTAGGATTCTTCCACAGTTATGTGTGGAAAAAAATGTAAAGATAGTTTGGTATGGGGATTTTCAGTATCCCTCAGTTTATGCACAAGAGTCAGTGTCTGTATGACATACACACTGCTCACAAATGTAAAATACATAAACATAGTAGAGCTAAAGATATTGGGAAGAAGTTTAGAATGCTCTTTGTGTTGGAAAATCATCTCTGGACTCCTTGAAATGAAGGAAATTATGTTTTGGTCCTTCTCTACAAGTTGCCTCCAAAACATAGTGTCACAAATTCCAGGTTCTGACTTTCAGATGTAGAGATGATCAGCTTCTTGGGTTAGAAGCACTTTATATCAGACCACTACAGCCTTGAAAAATGTTCTTTCAACAGATCGTTTGAAAGCTCCAGGAACTTCAGAATAAGATCTCTAGTGATCATCTTGTTGCTTCTAATTTCAGGTATGGTATGTGTCTCTCTTATGTGTGTATATTCAATATACTCAAAATTTTCTCGCTTTTTGATGTCTATCTCTACTCATGTATATATACACTTTTCTATCTCAGCTTCTTCTCATTTGGTTCAGCAGGGGCTGACAAGAGAAATTTTTCATCCACGTGTGGTCTTCCTCTTACTTCATACTATCTCCTGATGTGCCTAAAAATATCATTAAAAAATTTTAGGTGCATTAAATTGTCCATACATGACCGTTATGATAGTATTAAGAAAATTTTCAATGTAAAGAATAAGATATCATTAGGTTGGTAGTAGATGCATGTCACACGGTAGAATTTGATAGTAGGCTCTTCAACTGTGGACTTTATTTGTAGGCTCATAGTAGAGCTTAAACATTAGGCTTCAGTCAGTAAGCTTGATCAATAGTAGAATTTAATATTAGGATTCTAATGGTAGCTCTGTAACATCAGACTACTTCAACAGTGACCTTTTCATCAGTAGAATATCTCAACGGGTAACCTCATCAACAGTGGAGTTTGTCTATCAGTAGACTTCTACTAACAGTATACTTTGAACAATAATGGACTATATCAAAAGTAGGATTTTTCTATTGCTAACTTTCTACTAACAGTAGTCATGTCCAATGGTAGATTTGAACTATGAAGCTCTTAACAGAAGACTTGAAAAGGAGTCTGATAGTGGAATTCTAATAGAAGCATTGTCACAGTAGTGACCATGTAATGGTGACTTTGTCTGTAATCTTTGATAAGCAGAGAAATAGTAGACTTGTGACAGTGACCTTGTACTGGTAGCTTATAATAGTGACAGTAGATCTTCAACGTTGACCTTTTAGCAACAGTGACTTAGAGTAATAGTGTGCTATAACGGTGAACTTGAATAGAAGTCTCTTACTAGTAGCCTTTAACAGTGAACTTATACTTATATAAATGTAAACTATAAGTTTTTGCAACAATGTCATGAGACTAACAATATAAATTATTCCAGATAAATAATATGAATACAGATTAAAAAGAATTAGCTAATGACTTGATATATTATGATCAGTATTTAAACATGATTTGGGATTATCAAAATAGGTGAGTCCAAAACCTCTATTACTTTCTACATATGCAAGAGTGCTCGACAGAGCTTTTGTGGTCAAGAGATTCTTGGCTGAGTGAAGACAGCTAGTGGAAGTCAGCAGCAGGCAGACAAGAGCAAAGACCTAGGAGTAGGGAACCGACATCAAACACAAGGATCAGGACATGTGAGATGTCACAGGAGGATCCAAAATAAGAGATTTGTGGTCCAGGGCTCCCAGGATGGATCCAGTCAGCCGAGGGAGTTGCGATGCTACTCATGTGATGGAAAAGTACATCTTGCTATAGATTGTCCATCCCATCGAGATGCTAATAGAGAGGAGATAGATGGCCACCGTGGAAATGGAATAGGGTGGATCAGGCAGACTCGCCAGGTGGTAGATGTCGTAGGGTATCAGGGAGAGCTTTAGGAGGTGGAGGACGCTTTGACTTACTTCCAGAACCACCCCCAGGAGGTCAGCACTAGGCTTAGGGAACTGGGGGACATTGGAGGGTGCAACTACATGCAGTTGAGGCGTATAACCTAGGGAATCTAGGGATGATTCAAGGTACAATCTGTGTCTTTTATACCATGTATACCATAATTATAGACACAGGTTCCAGTTATTCCTTCCTTGCTGCATGTCTTGTGTGAACCCTTAAGATTCCCATAGAGCCATTGAATCAACCCTTACGATTGGAGACACCAACAGGTGGAGAATTTTTTATCATGCATCTTTGCTGACAGTGTGATCCTATCCTTGGAGGTGAGAGTTTTGGTTGTAAACTCTTGATAGAATCATCAAGGTCATATGAC
>CAUJRU010002192.1:0-89673 GCA_963277665.1 Viscum album | reverse complement strand
ACAATCATCCACTACGGGGACCATCTCTAACTCTTTTCCAACTCTTGCACACCATCCAATATACTACTTGTGCTTATAGTCTCTCCAAATCTCCCCTAAATCCTTTAAACATGCTGTCCGTGCGCCCTCAATATTGAGGAAATTAAACCGAATTTGACCCCAAAATATGAATTCATATAAATACAAAAAATAATATATTGTATTAAATACAATATTTTTTTACCCATATCTATGCCCAAGCATTATCCTTGACTTAATTTGGAAACTATCGCAATGAAATATGGCTGACAAAAATGATGTTGGTGTATTTGGAAATCATCGCCAAAAAACTCTGACATTGTTGCCCTATTTTTTCAATCATTTGAATGTCTTCATTATAGTCCACCATCAACTGCCTGTGGTAGTTCCACACCGCACATATGCGTGTACGACCATTCCCCCGCCTCCTACCAGTATATGAATATGTTATTAAAGAAAAACAAATATTTTATCAATACATGTTATAATGAAAATAAATAATGGTATAAAAATTCATAGGGTTCTATAAATATACCTACGATAGTCTAATCAATGGGTGCTGCTGAATCTGCAGAAACTGAAGGAACACCCTGTGCAAGTGGAGCAGGTCCTAATGTATGCTCCGTAGGGATAAACTTTGGTGGAGTAGAAGTTGAAGAAGATAGAATATATAAGCTCAAAGAGAACGAAGTAGAAGTAAAAGAAGATAGCATGAATGGCTAGCTAAATTCTAGATGGGGAGTGGGAATCATCATCATATATAGTAAATATGGGTGAGGAGACTTGGATGTAAAGGGTGGTGAAAACATGGGAGGCATAACCTGTGTGTCGCTAACGACACAATGAGATCAGAATGCGGGATAGATGGTATGTTAGTGGGAGGGGAAAGGTCTAATTAGTTATGCTAACCATATCACCTAGCTCTCATACTACCCCCCTCGTACAAACACCCTGTGTACTGGGACCACTACAAGGCTTCTCATCAAATAATTTTTACCTAAGAGGTGGATCTTGATAATTTTTTTAAAACAAAATTAATCAAATGACATTATATATTATTTAAATATATGTATTTGAAATAAAATACTCACTACAGGAACTAGTGGCGGAACACCCATCTCAGCCATGCGACGATTGTTTTCCATCAACTTTTTCCGTCGCCTCTCATCAATTGGTTGCATTTACTACATTTGAAAACAAATATGGAAGTAATTAGAAAAGGATAACTAATGTGTAACCCAAAACCCAAAATATATGATAGGGAATATGGGGATTCATAGACAGCCCTACCCCTGGACACCCCCACCCCCTGGACACCCCACCCCCTTGGACACCCCCCCACAACCCTTGGACACCCCCTGAACACCCCACCCCATTGGAAAACCCCCACCCCTAGACACCCCCACCCCTAGATAGACCCCAACCCCTAGACACCCCCACCCCTAGACACCCTCACCCCCATGGAAATCCCCCCACCCCTTGGACACCCCACCCCCTGGACACCCCCACCCCTTGAACATCCCCCACTCCCCCTGGACACCTCCACACCACTTAGAAATTCCCTACCCCCTAGACACCCCACCCCCTGGACACCCCCTAGACACCCCCACCCCCAGGACACCCCCACCCCCTTGAACACCCCCACCCACTCGACACCCCCACCCCCTAGACACCCACCCCCCTTGGATAGTCCCCACACGCCCCTGGACACCACCTGGACACCCCCAAACCCATGGAAAACCTCCACCCCCAAGACACCCCACCCCAAGACACCACCACCCCTGAACAACCCCCACTCCCACCCCACCTGGACAGCCCCCCCCCACCCCACCTGAACATCCCTCCTGGACAACCCAGACCCCTTCCAACCTGCACACCCTCTCCCCACTTGTACAACCCACCCCCAACCCACCTATAAAGCCCACCCACCCTCAATAAAAATCAATTTACAATGAAATAACAATCATTTAATTCAAAATTAAATAATTTCATTGAAACACACACCTTAAAGAGGTGTAAATTGAATTAAAACCTTTCAAAACATTTCAACTTTAAGGATGACCACCCAAAGTAAAAAAATTGAATTCAGATTGAACCTAAATAAAATTAAAAAAATCCAATTAAAATGGATTAAAAAGATATAACTCAGTTACCACTTATGAATTTGAAGTGGAAGAGGACTCTTGTTTAAAAGAAATAGATCTGCTTTTGGAAGAAGGAGGCTTGGGGCTAGAAAAAAATGAGGTCAAAGGATGACGTCTAGGAAAAAATGTGGACAGAATGTGGACAGATCTCTGGGAAGTAAGTGGTCCATGGGTATTTAGGTTTTTTTTATCCCAATAGTTTTTAAAAACTGTTGGGATAGATAAGATATACCAACAATTTTTAAAACCGTTGGTATACCCCTCACAATTCCACCCCTATACCAACAGTTGTATTCAACCATTAGTAAAACCGTCTATTAACAGACCTATACCAACCATTTCATTGAACCGTTGGTATATAGAACCTATCCCAAAGGTTTTTTAAAACCATTGTGATATTTACATTGGTATAGTTGTGGTTTCTAGTAGCGAGTCACTGACCCTATTCTCACACTACCCACAAGTGGAGAACTTTTCATAGTATCCAATGATGATTTGCAGAATGGATTGGGATATGTGTTAATGAAAAATGAAAAATTCATATCCTATGACTCAAGGTAGTTGAAATTTCATGAACATAACTACCAAATGTAGGATTTTGAGTTAGATATAGTGAAATTATCTTTGAAAATACAATGTAATTATGTGTTTGGGGAGAAGTGTGAAATATATATGGATCAAATAATTATCAAATATATATTCAAACATAAATATCTGAATATACACCAAAGAAGATGGTTAGACATGATCAAGGATTATGAATGCTCAATCCACTATCATCCTAGTAAAGAAAATAAAGTGGTGGGTGCTCTATATAGAAATTATCCTATAATTCTATCATTGATGAGAATTGATAAGGATCCAATCTTCTTATACTTGAAGAGGATGGACATGAGAATCATAAAAAAACATAATCAATACTTTCAAAAATTATTACTCAACCATCGCTTTTGGAAAAGATAAAGGATGGTCAAAGGGATGATGTGTGAATTTAGAAGAAATTAGAAACTATAAGAAAAAGTGAAATCCTTGAAATTCAGTTTTAATTGAGGAGTTGTAAGATTTGGGTGAAAAATATGTGTACCATCAAATTCTGATTTAATGAAGAAACTATTGGATGATTAACATAGTTTGATTTTCTCTATTAACCCATTGAGCACAAAGATGTTTTGAGATCTATGAGAGCACTATTGGTGAGAAAATATAAAGAATGAAATCAATAAATATAAATCAAAGTACCCGGTATGTCAGCAAGTGAAGTCTAGAAGGAAGATGTCTATGGGGATGATGAAACCATTAATTATACCGACATGAAAAAGGGAAAACATAACCATGGAATTTGTCACCAGACTTATAAAGACATCCAGTGGAAACAATGATATATGGTTTTTTGGATCATTTTATAAATAATACTCACTTTATTGAAATTCAATAGTATTTCTCACTCGTTCAACTTGTACAAATATATATTAGAGAAGTGGTAAGGTTGAATTGAGTACCACTATCAATTGTATCCATTTGAGATATGAGATTCACCTATTTTTTTTGAAAAGTCTCCAACATGATCTAAATAATGAGATAAACTTCAGTATGACTTACCATATTCAAATTTATGTCCAATATAAGAATAATACTCAAACATTGGAAGATATAATAAGAGCATGTTCTATGAAAATCAAAGGAAGATGGGACCAACATATTTTTTGGTTGAGTTCTATTATAATAATAGTTTCCAATTGAGTATCCAAATGGATCCATATGAAGATATTTATGGGAATAGGTGAAAAAAAACTTACATGATGGGATGGAGTTGGGGAATGAAAACTAATAGGTCCTAAAATGGTCAAGGAAATGGTGGAAAAGGTTAAGACCATTCAACATCACATCAAGTCTTATTAGATTCGGCAGAAGAGTTATGATGAAAATCATCGACGATACCTATAGTTTTATGTCAAAGACATGGTATTACTCTATATATCTCTATAGAATAATGTTATGAGATTTTTGAAGAAGTAAAATCTTAATCCAAGATATGTTGGCCCATTTGAGATTCTAGATCATATCAGAGTGGTGGAATATTGACTAGCACTTCCATCAAACCTATTTAAAGAAAATGATATATTCCATGTATCCCACTTGAGAAAGTACATACTAGACCTCTCACATGTACTCAATCCAGAGGTGGTAGCATTGGGGAATGGACTTTTCTATGAGGAATGGCCAGTGAAGATTTTAGATCATAGAGACAATGTTCTATGGAATAAGATAATGTACCTGGTCGAAGTGTTGTGGAGAAACCTCATGTTTGAAGAAAAAATTTTGGAACTGAAGGAGGTTATGAAACAAAGATACCCTCATCTATTTTAGTATGGAAAAGAAAATTTTGAGGGTGAAATATTTTAAGGGGGAATATTGTAACAACCTGAACTATTATAAATAAAATTCACCTTTTTGATGTGTTTAAATGTCTTATTATGTAATATGGTTATAGAAAATAGATGCACTTATTTTTTTTATTATATACTATTTAAAATAGTATTAAGAGTCATTATCTTTGATAATGTAGAAATTGAACAGTGATCACATGATTTGTATTAATATAGTGTTTTAACAAATCCAATTGACCCAAATAAAGGAAGTGATGAAATAAACTAGTAGGATAATACCCTATGAAGAACATTTATCAGAGATTATAAAGAAGATATCATCAGTTGGAATTTACATTGACCCATCCCAAGCTGAGATCCAACAACTTAAGCATGAGCGAAACCGTTTAAAGGAGTATTTCTAGATCATCGAGATCACAGTGCAAACCATTTTCGCCGAACCACTTCATGAAAGTCCCATCATTACAAACCTTACTATTTGGGTGTTTTCTAGTGTATTAAAAGGATATGTATGAATACCCTATAAATATGTGTATATACATTATTTTTTATAGAATAATGAACATATTTTCATCCTATTAGGGATACTTTATAAATGTTTTTTCGATATAATAAAATACAAATTGTATTTTGGGTAATATTTAAATTCAATTAAGGAATTTAGTTTGATAAATTATTTTATTTTTAAGATAAAATATATTATAATAAAATATTATTACTAAATATAATTTATTGAATATAAATGATCATATAATTTTTATGAAATCAAATTTAATTTTTATAAGTGTTCGGAAACTGTTATTGTTACAAAACCCAGCATTTCTTTATAAATATTGATTTTATTTTAAAAATAAAAATTCAAATATTTATAAAATTATTTATATTAAATGAATATTATATTTAAAATAATAATTTCAAAATTATATAATGGTTAATTTTTCATAATTTTCCAAGACAATCGAATTTTTAGGTAAAAATTAAATATCTTTTTAATATATATTTTGTAGTATGACATCATAATGACCTAAAAGTGATGTAATAAATAATATAAAATTTATCCACAACCAAATATATGTTTTAAATTTAAAATAATGTTATTTAATGTTTATTTTAATAATTTTATAATCCCCTTCTGAATCCTCGAAAACTATAGATATATTTTAAGGTTTTAAAACCATTTCTTTAAGAGTATGACTCACCTCCACATAATAAAGGGTATTATTTTTTTAAGTTCAGACCTTGGACTTATAAAATAATTAGAAACACTATTATTTGGTAGAAACCATGAGAAAAAACCATGGGGTGGTTTGTGGTTTTGGTTATTTTATTATATAGAGTGCAAAACCTAAATAACAAAGTAATCCCCCTCTTTTCCAATATAGACCCACCCATGATCCCATTTCCCTTACTTTCTATTTAATTTACAAATGATTATATCCCCCTTTCACTCTCATTAAGCCTCCCATGATCCGTTTTTACACCCATTACCATGCCTAAATATAGACAAGATTCTTTTCTTTATTTATATTTCTTCATTAACTTATGCCTTTTATTTACAATTTATAATGTTGGGATATGTTTTTTAATTTCCCTATTACTAAAAATTTTATGTATATTTATCGATATACCCCATTATATCTCATCAAAACATTTTTATGAATCTTTAAGTGATGTCATTATGATATCAAAATTTTACTGCATTTTCCATGTCAAAACAATTATGTAGTGAATACCATACCCATTTTCTATCAAGGGTGTTCACATTTATTAACATATAATTTTTTATTTGGGGTTTACACATATTTATTCTACACTCCTTTATTTTAGAATAAATTAGGATGATGAATGAATCTATTTTGTGTGATATATGTGACGTACTTAAGCATGAGAATGAAATGAATGTGATGGGTGCACCAAGAATTATATGGCGCTCTAATGCATTGGGTAATGTTTAGTCTCATGAGACGTTATGTTGGGACAAGGAGTAAACCTGATTCCTTTATGGTACCTTTTCCATCATGATATATTGGAATTTTATCCTTGACCTATGTTTGTGATTTATTTTTTATGCTATTGCTACATTCCCCATGTTATGATTATCATGCTAAATCATGTCTCATTGTTCATTTTTACGATTCCTACTCTTTTTATGCCCCAATGATATTCCTATTATCTTACATGTATTATTATCCTCAAGTTATTCCATGTTTAGTCTCTTAATGTGATTTATAGATCACCCCTTTCTTATGTATGTCCCTGGTTATCCCATGTAGTTTTAAAAGCCATTGAATTTTTGAAGCATTTTAAGGAATTGTTTAGTAATATTGTTGTGTCCCATGTTCAAGATGTTATTTTATGTACCCAATTCCAAATGAAACTATAATTATAGATCATTTGGGTTGTATTAAGTGAAATATTATGTAATAAATCATGTATTCGTGAGAAATAAAGAACATGGTTGTTATACCCCTTTGACCATGGTTACCCTACTAAAGCTGTTTTGGAATTAGGAACCAAACATCCCCGAAACGTCCAATGTAAACTTATCCAATTAAGTAACTAAATAAAACATGGTAATAATAAAATAAAATGGATAATGATAAAATAATTAATATAAAAAATGTTCTTAGGTGAGTAAATAACTGATATAATTTTATTATTTTGGAGTTCAAGAAGAAACGATGCTAGATGGAATTTAATTTAAGGTACTTCCTTTAAAAAAAACATCTTTTAAAGTTTTCCTTATAAATCTTTTTCTTCCAAGTCCATGTTATTTTAAATGTTTCAAAAAAATTCATTTTTATGATTAAATAGTTGATAAAGTTAAATTTTTTACCTTATTTTACTTTCTTTAAAATGTTTTAAAAGTAATATTTTTAACATTTCCATATAGGTCACTTTTGACTCTTTTTAAAAAAGTGTAAAAGAATATTTTTCTTTAACCTATATGAAATGAAATTTTTTTTGGCCATTAGGAGTTTTTATTTCAGTAAATTTTCCTCCAAATTTTTCCATAGTTATTATCAAATGAAATCATTTTCATAATATTTTCTGATTTTTCCATTTTAAAGTTTTTTCAAAAGAAAGTTCATTTATCCATATTTTTATAAGAAAAAGGAAAGAGCTTTGATTTTGGGTTAAAAAGAGTTTTTTCTATGGGTTTATGAAGAAAATGTGAAGATTTAAAATTATTTATTTATGATATGGTACTTGATCGTTATATATGATGATGGGTGAGCCCAATACAACTTATACAATGAGTGATCTTGATATAGATTATACAATTGGTGGGCCTAATAATGCTTATATAATGGGGGAGACCAATATATCTCGCCAATGCATTGGGTAATGTTACTTTTATTCAATGGTAATAAAGAGGGAGCTAACTGGGTAGGTTTCTTCTATTTATTTAACTATGCACTAGTTATTTGTAACTTGAGTAAACATGTGTTATGAATATAATTCTATGAGATTCCTACATGGTGTTCAATTTGATTTCTATAAGTTTTAATGGTTTTTTTGTGTAAAAAGTTTTTTTTCCAGGTGGATATGACTAATTTTATATGATAAAATAACAATGTATAAAAGGTAAACATTTTATGGGATTTCATGTTTTCACTAGACTAATGAATTTATTTCTTTTATAGCCCTTATTATGTTTTTTATAATACCATGTTTTTAAATGTTTTTCATAGGGTTTAATGATGATTAGGGAAAAATAAGGATTCAATTTCAAATTCATAAATATTTTCCAATAAAAAAAATGTGTTTCATTTTAAAAGTTTTGTACTGTGTGAAAAATAGATATTGAGTGGAAGTTTCCACTTTATAGAATATGGGTTAGTGATGTATGAGTCATGACCTAATTATCTAAAAATATAAACCTAAAAAGACTTTAGGAATTAAAGAAGGTTAATATTAGTCTAAATATAGTAAACTATGTAATGTTTTATGATGGCTCCTTATACCTATGTTTGTGATTTAGGTATTAAAGGTAAAAAACATAAAAGTTCTTTCAAACTTATGAAATAAGTAAGAACTATAATCCCTCTTAAACTCTTACATTTATATTCATTTTTCCTAGTTAAACCTTTTAGTATAGATAGAAATAAATATGTTTTAGATATTTTAAATGATTTTATAAGATTTATATGGGCTTGTTTTCTTGTACACAAGTAAACTTTATTTAATATGATGACATATTTATAATTTGTTCAAAATGTGAAAGGATATATAATTATATCAATTAAAAGTGGTAGAGGTGGAGAATTTTTAAATTTATAATTTCAATTTTTTTAAATAAAATGGTTATTTTCACAATTTCTCAGCTCCTAGGACGCCATAACAAAATGGTATTATGGATAGAAAAAATAGATGCCTTCAAAAAATAATAAGAACCATGTCAAATGAATATAATTTGGCAAAATTATTTTGGTTGGAGATTATAAATTTTGGTCTTTATATTTAAAAAAAATTATTTTACGACCAATATGTAAAAATAAAACTTATGAAATTTGGAAGGGAGAAAACATAAAATTGGATATTTTAAGCTCTTTAGAAAAAATGTATTTATTTTTAACACCAAGGATGCATTATATAAATTTGATTTAAAATATATTGATGGTATTTTATTAGGTTAATAAAATATTTTTAAGGAATATAGAGTATATGTAAAACCATAATATTTTATATTTTTTTTTCAAATATATTTAATTTATTTGATACCCTACGTTACACATAACATCGAGTTTTAACAAATTCCAATGTACTATTAAAATTTTCATTTGAACTTGACCATTATAACCTAGCCATTAAATTTTATGGTAAAAATAGTAATAAACAGATTTTTAAAATTAATAATAAAGGTTTTATATAAATAAAATATATTTATAAATCGGTACTTAATTTTTAGTAATGTCTTTATATGTTTCAAAAATACTTTTTTCTAAAAAAACTAAATTTTATTGCTTTTTTGTGAATAAATAATAAAATTATCTTTTGAAAAATTTATAATTTTTTTTGAAAAAAATAACATCAATTTTTTAATCAACATGTTAAAATTAGTTTAGGGTGAACTATTTATATTTTTTCTGAAAATAATAATTTTTATGTGAATAGTAAAAAATACTAATTTTTATTAAATACCGTCTTTTAATTTAAATAATTCACAAAGTTATATATCATTTAAAAATATTTTAAAAGTAAAATTAGTTCTATAATATATTTAATAATACAATTTATATAATTGGTATCAATTTCATATTTAATTTTTATATTAAAATATTTTAAACTATGAAAATTTTCTCTTTGGAAAATTGTTTATTCGTCGTATCTGTGGGTTTAATTTTAAATTAAAATTTTCCTCTTCTATTAATGAAATTTTGAAAAATGGGTTCCATATTTGAAATCATAATAATTAATATTATATATTAATTTCAAATTAATTTTTGGTTAAAATGAGTAGTAAAAAAAATAAAATTTAATTACCATAGATGTGGTTAAAACAGGTTTAATGGGAGTTAAAATAAATAAATAAGGTTTAAAATGAAATAAAGACTTGTAAAATTGCTATAATATGTCCATATTTCAACAATTATTACCTTGAAATATAATTATATGTGTTTTTGGGCACTTTTCTATAAAAGTGACCAGTGTAATAATTTATCTAAAGAAAAAGACAAAATGTTACCCACTTGCTTTTAAATTTAAATTATGTGTTCACATAGGGGAAAGAGAAATATGTGAACAAATATTGATGTTAATTTTGATAATAATGAAATTAATTTCATCTGGGTAATTTATTTTAAATTTTTATTAATTATAAAATTACATGAAATTATTAGGAAATGCCAACATAGTAATTATTTAATTAATATACAAATAAAGTAAACGATACCTAAGATGTTAAATGTGATATAAATTGAATGAATTATTATATTACATGATTTATTAAGATAAATATAACATTATAGATTGGTGTTAAAATGATAGATTCTAATTCCACCTTTTTTTTTCAATTTTATAAAGTCAAATTAAATGAATAGTGTTAAAATTGACATTAAATATATTTTATAATAAACAATATTTTATTAAATGATTTAATTTTTTTAAAAATAAAATAACATGAAAATTTATTGGTATATGTTTAGAAATATCAACCATAGTACATTAATGTATTAATTTACCTTTTATAACAATTTTATTGACCCATAAATAGTAAAAACATCATTACCATAGTAAAGGGTAAAACAAGGTTTTTTGCGTTTCATGCGTTTGTGTTAAACATTAATTTTACAGAAACATTGTATTTTTTATATAAATTAGATTTCATATTTAAAAATAGTGGATATAAATTATCTAATATTTATCATTTTATTTCTAGTATTAAATGATAAATTACTTAGATAAAAGACTAGTTACGTATAGAAAACTAAAATAGTAAAAATTAGGAAACTAAGAAGTTAAGAAAAAAAATGTATTAAAAAAATGTTTTTTGTGTATGTTGTAGGTGTGGATAGACCATATAATGAAAAAATATATATTATTTATCAATTTTTAGGGACTTTGTGTGAGGGTGGCTACCCATTATTGAATAGTTTTGGGTATTTACAAAAAATGCCACTCCTCCCCCATTATAAAAGGCCACATCTCTCCTCACTTTTTTACACCTATAAATCCATTTGGATTGGCAAACAAATACCCAAGTTTATCCCCAAAATCATTATCTATGTTATATATATTTTTTTATTCCCAAAATACCACCCCTAGGGTCCTTAATAAGAGATTCAAAGGAGGATGTTCTAAGCGAAGGTAATTCTCTTCACTAAGCTATTTCTTTTCACTCCTCCTCTTTAAAATTTCATTAATGAATTAATAATTACAATATAATAAAATTTTTTATCTAAAATATAATAATATTGTACTATTTTTATGTAATAACCAATATTCATATCCTCTTCCATCAAATGGAAAATGAAACCGTTGATCGTGTGTACGGTAGACTACTGCTTCACGAATCAATGTAGTAAATTTCCCATCACCATATCTCATGGATGGATATAATGATGGATTTAACTTATTTATATTATATTTATGACATAATTATAAAATTTTAATTATAATACAACATAAAACTTTTTTTACTTTTCATTCTGTGGGAATACAATAACATCATTCATATGTACGATGAACTACTGCCTTGTGAAGCAATGTGATTCGTTCTTCATTTATGATTTAAATGGGAAGTAATAAGGATAGTTTTAATGAAAATATGTGATATATATGAAATAAAAATTATTATAAAAGGTTAATATATTATTTTCCTTTCTTTATTTTCATCCATCAAGAAAATGGAAATAATATTCTTAGGTACATAATATCTACCGTCTCCTTGAACAGTGTATTTCATTTTTTATCTCTATCATTTATGGATTACTATAAATAAATTTATATGGAATATATATATCTGATATTTATATAATGGTTAAAATTATGGATATGATATATTCATTATCAAATAAAAAGGATAAAAAATATCAAATCAAAATATATATGAAAAATAAAGCACTTATTACCCAAAACACGATTTAAATAAGGAATTGTTAATAAATGGGTAATGAAAGGTCATAAGTAAGTCATATATGGTATAATTTATATAATTATGTTTCTTTAATATATTTATAAAAAAATATATTTATTATATGGGTGGTTTTAATATGTATGAAGGAATTCAATACTTAAGGTAAGGGATTTATAGTCTCTCTTTTATTTCTAGGAGACATCTCCCATATTCACAACTCAGTTCATTTGTGTGGTGTATATAAATCCAATTTTACATTTCATATCATGAATATAATTATTTTATTAATATTTCATGTTTTTTAATTCTATTATTTAATGGGGATTATGATTTGAAAGTTTCCGAAGTGTTAAGGGATTTTTGTCTCAAATTTCATTCTTTGGGACATATGTTATGCTATGCACCTATTTTATTTTATAATGTGTATATAAAAATAATTTGATATTTTAGATAATGAATTTATTTATCCTCATTAAATTTAAAATTTTAATTAATGTTATTATTTCATGGGGATTATGATTCAAAAATACCGAAGTGGTAAAAGTTTTATGTTATAATCTCATTGTTTTTTCAAGATTGATTATGATTATGATTATGATGATGAAATATTATTATTTATCTATAATTAAAAACTTGAATTTTATTTTCATATGATATATTAATAAAAATACATGTTTTAATTTAATTTTCCATCTTTTTATGTTCTCAATATTTGAAAATAATGATTTTAAAGAAAATTGACTTTATTTCTCTATTCGGTCGAAAACCCTTTTTCTTCCATACTGATGTTTTCTAAAAATATTTTCAAGAAGTTTTTAATAATTTTGTATTATTTTTTTAAAGTTATTGTTTACCATTTTTTGAATTTTTTTTTAAAAAATAATTTTTACGTTGTTTTCCAAAAAAGGCCTATTTTGATTTTGTTGAAAATATGAAAGAAATATTTGTTTTAATATGTAAAACTTGAAGAGAATTTACCACTATCATTAAAAAAATGTTTTAAAGATTATTTTATAATTTTAAAGGTTTTTAAAAGAAATTATTTCTATAAAATTTTATGTATTTTAAGTTTGAAAAAGTTTATTTTCAAAGAAAGTTTATTTTCCTCATGAAATGTTCCATGTGATTTAATTTTCAAAACATTTTTCCATCTAAGATGAAATCATTTGATATTACTCAATAATTAATTAATATATGATTCAATGATAATATATTTATTATTTTTATGTATGTTTTATGTATATGCTGAAAATATGTTTATGAAACTCATTTATTTTCCATGAGTTATGATATGATTAAATGTTTTTGAAAACCATTTATTTTCATGGTATCTAATATGATAAGTATGTTATATATCCCATTTATTTTCATGGGTTATGAAATAATTAATGTTTTATGATCTTATGTAAGAAAAATTTATGGATTATGTGACAGTTGTGACCCATATCTCCCACCAATGCATTAGGTAATGACTAATGTTATATAATCTCAATGGATACATGGGAGGTTCACAAGCATGAAAGTGGGTACAAATGAGGTTATACCATACCCAAAATAGGGTATATATGAAGTTATCAAAATCTTGATACAGGTACATGGGTGGTTATACCAAACCTACCATGTTATAAATTTCTTGGTGGATAGTCCTGATATAATTGTTTATTTGATTATGTTTATGTAAGAAATCTATATCTTATGCTAATACTATGATATCATGGCTCATTATTTTTAATTCCTTTAGAGATCACATCTAATGAACATACATGACTTATTCCATGAATAAAGTTTATGATATTTGATATGTAGTGTATGGTTTTTCAGACTTTATTACCATGTCCTCATATCCCCATGCTTGTGTTATGCTGATATCCCCCTTATTTACCCATATTGAGCATCAGAGTTCACCCTTTATTATGTTCCCATTCCCCATGTTATGAAGAAAGTTATTAAGTATAATATGTCTAAGAAGAGTTCTATTTATGAAGAATTTAGTGGGAGATGATGTAGTAATCTTATGAACCATTTTTTATGTATCCATGTTTCCAAAGACACTAAATTGTTTTAATCCTCAGTTATGAATTTATGCATTATAATGAATCTTCATTTAAAAATATGTAATATTTATGTATAAAATTGTGAGTTTCTATAGTTTGTATGATAGGAAAGGTTTAATTATATTTTATAAACTAGGATGAGAAAACTTTAGTGAGATCCCTAGGGGTATTACTAATGTGATTCCTAGGGATATGTCTAGGGATATTTATATGGATAAGTACATGGATAATTATTAGTATAGGAAAATATCCAATAATTTTCGTGAATGATAGAGAAAGTGATTTTCAAGAAATTAAATCTCTATCTGGACGTTACAAGTGGATGTGGCTCTGACATAGTTATAACTAAGGGTGAAAAATCTAAAAAGGGTGCATTGAGCTGGACTTGACAATCACCTGGTGTATGAAAACGGGCTTTGCAACACACTTAGTTTTAAACTCCTAGGGGAAATTCTTTGGAAATTCAAAAACACTTTAAAAACCATCAGAAAGAATTTAAATATATAATGAATATGAATTACCTAGGTTAAAACTAAACTATATTATATTGAAAAATATGTTTCATGATTTAGATATCCTATAAATTATTTATCATGACTATGTGGTTTTCCACTATGAATATTTTTGATCACACTATGACTTTTGGTTTCAGTAAATAGTGAGAACCCAAAGAAAATGGGTTAACATTGAATGTGATATACAATTAGTTAACGAGAAACCAAATGAGATGATGATTGGGGTGAAGGATATTATTGTTATTATACCTACTTATTTTTCATAATATATGATTAAAAAATTGAGCCTTAAATAACACTTGGACTCACCAAATAAGAGAGTGATATAGTTTATTGAGAGTTTAGGTGGTGGATACCATTGAGGAAATAAGATTCAGTTTTCTATATGTTGAGAATGTGGGAAGAATAACTCTGCAAAACTTCTTAAAGGAAGGAAAATATGTTCTATGTGTAGAGACGAATGGAATAAAGAAAGTAATTTTCAAGTAAAAATGAATAGTTTAGTTAATGTAATATATGATAATTATGGTTTCCCTAAGTCATCATCAATGGTTGAATGTTTTAAATTTTAAAAGTATGGGCATTATGAAAATAGATGTCCTAGGGGGGAAAGCTCAAGAAAAATATACAAAAGGTTTCATGAGTAAAGTTTTTTCTATTAATGATGAAGAGGCTACAAATGACATATGTAGGGAAGGAGTTATTAAGGAACAAGATGACGAATCCTAGTTAATGGTTTAAGAATGAATTATAATGATTGAATTATTTATGTATTAGAATTATAGAATTATGAAATATATAAGAAATTTTCTCTAGAATTTTTTCATTATTTATTTTTAAGAGTATGTTCAATGGTAATGATGAAATAGAACAGTGATTTAATGGAAATGTGATAATTTTTAAAAAACACATGATTAATGGAAAGATAAACCTCAATATTTTCTTGATGTTGAAATAATTATGTTGGGACAAATAGATGATTGATATAGATAAAACAAACTTGATAACATTGATTTCCTTGGAGCTAATTAATGTTTTGATAAAAAAGTGTTTTATTTTTTTATTAATGAAGTCAATTTTTTGTATTTATGGAATATATTCAATAATATATGGTTTTATTTATGTAATGAGGAAGCATGTACATTCTCATTGAGATTTTATGGTAATTATGGTTATTACCTTGTTGTAGTATAACATATGAACAAGTATTCACATATTTGGTATGTGAGAATAAAGAAATACATTATTATATTTGGAGGATTATATTAAGTTGATTTTGGGAATTTAGAGAATTATTTATAAATTTCTAAAATTTGGATGGGTCATTAGTTTAACTATTTATGGAATGGTTTAATTTGAGATTTGGATATGGTTTTACAGATTAATGTATTATTTCACCGTATGAAGATTTATCCATATTGGATAACAAGTTATAACCATTTTGTTTTGATGATAAATAGAGATATAAGGAAAAAATTATAATTCTGTTATGGATATTTTGATCCGTTAGTGCTTTAGGAATGAAATATTTGTCTTACTTTCTTGAAGTAAGAGATAAAGTTGAAATTGATCGAAGCACAACCAAAGTATGATATTGTGCTTATTAAATGGAACAAAATCAAGTGAGCATATTTTCTCATGTTCGATATCATGATAGTAAAAAATCCCTCAACTTTAGGAAAAAGGATTTGTGAAAAAATATTTTCTTAATACTTTCATTTCTATTGAATCGATGGTATTTTAACTCATCATAAATTTATGGCTTTGTGGTTGTTAACTTTCTCCAGATCATTTTTTGTATCACTCTCTATTTTCTAGTCCATGGGTGTTAGTTTTCTACTCTATATCTATATTTTAACTTCCCACTAAATTTTTCCCATTTTAAACTTAGTTTTGTTTCATTACAGATGACCTTAGGATTTATCTTTCCCTTTATTTCTAAGAAGAAGTTTTATTATCCCTATATATGATGCGATATTTCAACAAATGAATTTTCAAATATCAATCCATTAATTATCGAGATAAAGTTCAAATTGTGAGGATAAAATTTATTTAATGGGGCGATAGAATGTAACACGCTAATATTTTATGATTTTTTTTCAAATAGATTTAATTTATTTGATATCTTATGTTACACACAACACCAAGTTTTAACAAATCACAATATACTATTAATATTATTATTTAAACATGACAATTATAACCAAGCCATTAAATTCTATGGTATGAATAGAAATAAACAAAATTTTAAAATTAATTATAAATGTTTTAGATAAATAAAATATAATTATAAATAGTTACTTAATTTTTAGTAAAGTATTTATATTCATCGAAAATACCTTTTTCTCAAAAATTTTTTTTATTGTTTTTTATGAATTAAATAATGAAATAAATTTTAATATTTTTTATAATATTTATTTGAACAAAAATATTTATTTTGGAATCAAAATTTCAAAATTATCTTAGGGTAAATTTTTGAGAATTTTCTAAAAAGTTTAATTTTTAGTGAATAGTGAAAAATTCAAATTTTTATTAACAATCACCTTTTTGTTTAATGAATTTACATTGTTAAATATTTTTTAAAAAAGTATTTAAAAGTAAAATTTGTAAAATTATATATTTAAGAATCCAATTTATATCACTGGGATCAATTTCATATTGAAATTTTATATTAAAACCTTTTATAATTATTAAAATTATCTCTTTGGAAAACCTTTTATCATCGTCTATATGAGTTTCATTTTAAATTAAAAATTTTCAATTATGTGAATATAATTTAGTAAAATTTATTCAATATTTGGAATCAGAATAATTAATATTATATAATAACTTGAACTTAATTTTTTTATCAAAGTTAATAGTAAAAAGAGTAAAAATTTATTAGCACGGTTAAGGTTAAAATAGGTTTATTAGGGGGGGGGGGTTAAACTAAAATGATAAGTATTAAAATGCCCTATTTTTTTTTTAAAATTCATATTATATGAAAATATTTCAACCATTATTAATATATCATATATTTTTATATAATTTTTGGAAAAATTTCCATGAAAATGACCAATGTAATAATTTATGTAATGAAAAAATACAAAATGCCACCCACTTGCTTTTAAATATAAGATATGCATTCACATAGGTAAAAAAGAAAGACGTGAATGAATGTTGATGTTAATTTTGAGAATAATGAAATTAATTTCATGAGGTTTATTTATAATTTTAATTAATAATATAATTACATTAAATTATTAAACAATGCCAACATAGTAATTATTGAATTAGTTAAAAAATAAAGTAAATGATACGAATAATGTTAAAAGTAAAATAATTTTAATGAATTATTATATTACATGAATTTGTTAGATAAATATAAATTTATATATAGGTTTGATAGTTATATATTCGAATTACACCCTTTTATTGATGATTTTAATGTCAAATTAAATAAATAGAATCAAAATAGACCTTAATGTTTTTTTATAATAAATAATATTTTATTAGATGATTTAAAATTCATAAAAAATATATTATCTTCCAAGTTATTGGTATATATTTAAAGATATTAACCATATTAAATTCATGGACCATTTTACCTTTTATAATAATTATATTGTCCCCTAAATATTAAAAAAATCATTACCGTGGCAAAGGGTAAAACAAGGCTTTGCGCGCTTCATGCATTTGGGTTAAAATTAAATTTCCACACACATATGATTTTTATTATATAAAATTCATTACATATTTATACAAATATGGTACAAATTATCTAATAAGGATCATTTTATTTCTAGCCTTAAATGATAAATTACTATGATTAAAGGCTAGTTATTGTAGTGAAAACTATAATGGTAAAAGTAAGGGAACTTTGAAGTTAAGGAACAAAATGTTTAAAAAATGTTCTTTTTTGTGTGTTTGAGGTTTTTATTTACCATATCATCTCTCAAATAATTTATTTATCAATTTTTGAGGCAATTGGGGTGATATTGACTTCCCATTATTGAATAGTTTTGGGTATTTACAAAAATGCCACTCCTCCCCCATTATAAAAGGCCACATCCTCCCCTCACTTATTTACAGCTCTCAAGCCATTTGGATCAACCAAAACATGATAATATTTCATTCCAATATTCTTATCCACGTTATAGATATAATTTTATTCCAAAAATACCAAACCTTATGTCCTTTATAATATATTTAAAGGATTTTGTTCTAAGTGAAGGTA
Source organism: Viscum album (assembly GCA_963277665.1). Classification (NCBI taxonomy): domain Eukaryota; kingdom Viridiplantae; phylum Streptophyta; class Magnoliopsida; order Santalales; family Viscaceae; genus Viscum; species Viscum album. The sequence goes on along the minus strand of CAUJRU010002192.1, from coordinate 70,760 downwards.
ATTATATTCACTAAGCACTACAAAATAATTAGCTTTTTCCAACATTAGTATATCTGTTGGTAAAAGTGCATTTTTTGTTGGTAAAATGTTTTACCAACACAAATTGTCCTGTCACTAAACCGTCGGTAAAAACTCCGTTGCTAAATGTTGTTGTGACAGATAAAATTGTTCTATTACAATTATAATAATACCAACAGTTAATATATAAGTTGGTTAAATTGTTTAGCAAAAAATTCATGCGACAAATTTATCTGATGATAATAGAAATATCAACATTTAATATATATTTACAAATTACTTTTTAAATGAATAACTATGTGATATTATTATACCAATTGGAAATACATTGTATTATATTTATTAAATTAGTTATATATTATATAGTGATTATAAATATAAATAATAATAATTAAATTAACATGCATAAAACTATACCAAAGAGACCGGAAAGATGATGCACAAGAATCAACAAAATACTTTATTTTCCTAAATAAATAATGGCATTGTGATCGTAATCTAATAGTTTCACCAATCAAACTATGCCCATGAATTTGATTCCATGATGTCATTTCATTCATTCCAAACAATGATTACACAAAATCTAAGGTACACAACCAAGGTCTATGAATAATTTTTTACATGAGACCAACAAAGTAGAGTAACCATGACCACCAAGAATGCATCTATCTCAAAACCTAAAACTGGAATCATGCAACACTCCATCCAAACACTTTTATCTTTCCACACTGCAACTGTGAAGAGAAACTCCTTGAATATGGTTTTGTCCACCTCCGATGTCCCTTCATGAGTAGTGAACACAGAACGACTCCAACAACAGCAGCCTCTACAAAGACTGGCTAAAAACATCCAGAATGATAACCAAAATGAATTACAATAACCATAACCCAGAACAAACTGACCAAAAAAAACATAGAAAAACAATGTCAGCAACATACGGGTCTGCATTTAACCACCTAAATTCCATGACCAGAACCTCCATAAAACTGCATTCAGTTTGAAAACAAAATCGCTTGTCATGTTTAAAAATATTTAGTAAACCATATGATTTACAACATACAGTATACATGGAATCAGTATGAAAAATAAACCTATTTCATATTATATACAATATGAAAAATAAACTGATTTCATATTGTATACAATATGAAAAATAGTATAGTATAAAATCAGTTTAAGCAATATGAAATCAGTTCATAGTGTAACATAAATAACAGTACAGTACAAAAAACTATAGAAGAAGATGATAAATGGTTGATACATCATGCATAACTATATACAGTATGAGAAATATAAGAAAAGTATAAAATTAGTTAATACTGTAACATAAATAATGGAATATGGTATGAAAATAAGTATACAATATGAAATCAATTTACAATATACAATATGAAATCAGTTTATGTAGTATGAAGTCAATTTACTGGTGACCTATACTTGAAAAACATTATGGTATGAAAATAAGTATACAATATGAAATCAATTTAAAATATACAATATGAAATCAGTTATGTAGTATGAAATGTATTTATTAGTGAGCTATACTTGAAAAAAATTATACAATGTGAAATCGGTATGAAATCAGTTTACAATATATAGTATGAAATCAGTTTATAGTATGAAATTATTTTAATCATTAAGGTGTATATAGTTTATGAAATTTATTCAACAAACTTCATTCAGTTATTCATTTATTTTATTCATTTAACTATTTACACTTTATTCAAATAAACAGTATGAAACCAATAAACAAATTCAATAAACTGTATGTAGTCAGTTTATTTCAAAAACTGCATAAACTACTTAACTACTCCTGGTGAGAATTTGGTGTATGGTAGGTGCTTTGGGCATGCCTGGAAATCTGGAGTGTGAGCTAGATTACAGAGTACTACAGATTGGTGCTTCATTGTGGATTAAATTTGGAATTTCAAGTGAGAAATTTTGGTTCAATCATGCTAGTGTACTTGAGGGTGAAACGATTGTGAATATGTGGTAGATTTAACTTTAGGAGTTGGGTATTGTGAACTTCCTACAAGTGGGATTCATAGATGGATGCAGGGATTTCGGATCACAAGGGAATGTTCAGTAACATCCAAAAAAACACAATGAATTTTATATTTATAGAAATAATTATCCACACAACAATAACACTAAAATTATAGTTTTTCAACATGAACTGTGATGAAAAAATTTACATGTCAAAATGAACAAAAACATGTGATTTTCACAACATATTTAAAGATTACACAATTATTGAAAATTTTAAAATTTTCCAGGTTTTGTAAAAATTATGGGGGTGTTTTCAATAAAAAGAAATAAAATGAATGATGATTTTATATTAATAACTTCCCCCACACATGAAATTTTCACTCCCAGAAAAAACATCATAAAGGACTCTCCAAAACATGAAAAGCAATAACATTTCACGAATAGATTTTAAGGAAACCCAATTATATTTCCTGCTCAAAGTCTTCCCACCACAATTTAAAATAAGATATAAGGTATGTAATCAGTGAAAATTCAAAAAGAATTTTAGAACTACCAATCTAGATATATTTGAAACAATCAAAATACATTGGCTTAAATTTTTTAAAAATTAAGAACTTATTGTAAATTAGCTGATAATTGTAGAGAAAAACAATATATATACATTTAGAAATTCCCAAACCAAATAAAAAAAAATCACATATTCTAAGAAATTAAAGTTACACTTCAACCAGATGAAAAAATTTAATATTAATGTCAAACATGTTTAAGAATCTTGTTTCTTTTTTACTTATTTCATTAAACATCCAACATATCAAGCAAGAATTAGTTTAACAGTTGTGCAAGCAAAGGGTTATTTCCAAGTATGTTTCACTAATCAGTATACTATACAAAATAATCTCTTCAACACGAATACCATAAAATTAAATCATCAACTAGTCAAACTTCAGTTCATTTCAAATGATTGGTATAGAAAATTCAAATAGGTTCTATAAAATTACTAAAGGGTTATTAATCACTGAAATCATAACAAGATTTATTCTTGAAATCTTCTATTATTTTCTTTCTTTTTTTACTTTCTTTGGACTCTCAACAACAGTGTTGATTAGTCCAATCCCATTTAATGGAATTAATTGATATTCAATCAGCTTAAAAGTAAGAAAAACAATGGTAGGGTAAACCAAGTTACAATAAATCTTCAATTAACAAATTATTTCTTCTAAGAAGATCTAATAATAAACAGGAAAATCTAGAACTGGGAAATGTATGATAACAAAACAGAGAAGAACCTGCATTATGAACTGCAAGAACATCAATTAATCTGAGCATGAAAGTTTGAGAAAACATACCCAACTACATTTCCTCATACTAACTGCAAGAACATAAAAACAACCAAATCTAAACCTGCATTGCTGATGCTAACTACAAGAATGTATTATCACATCCAAAACTAAAACTGCATTACTAATGCCAACTGTAAGAAAGTTTGATTACAACCAAAACTGAACCTGCATTACTAATGAAAACTGTATTACCAAAACTGAACCGACACTAAATTCTCATTACTAATGCTATGACTCACCAAAGTATGTCAAAAAAATAGAGAAGAACCCTCTTTACTAACTTCAATAACATCAATTAATTAGAGCATGGATTTATGAGATTACATACCAATCTACACTGCCTCGTGCTCATTGCAAGAACATGAAATAAACCAAAATTGAACCTGTTTTCTGAAAAAAACAACCAAAATCAAACCTTCATTAATAAATGCGAGAACATGAAAACCTAGATTACATACCAACCTACACAACCACATGATTTTGATTAATCCGAGCCAAAATACTTTGATAATTACCCATATAAAAGAATTGAAAAGAATTATACAAAATCAAGGATGAAGGGAGGTGCAGGGATAAGTGAGGATTAGGGAAGGATTATAAGTAATGATGGAGATTCAAGGGACTGGGTGTGGGGGGAAATGATGGAAATGATGATGAACTAGGTGACTGAGGACAGGAAGAAGATCACTGATGTGGGGTCAGGTACTAAGGAGATGCGAACGAGGGATGCACAGATGATCGAAACAGATGAACATGATGTGAATATGAGTTGATCAAGATGAACCAAATGGGTAGTTAATGAAACAATAATAAATGGGTGGCAATGAATGAGGTAGAATAATTGACGAAGAAGAATTGACGCAGATGAACGATTGGAACTTAGGGTTTTAAGGATCCTCGAGGGTGTGGGAATGGATAAAGGGGTGCAATGTTTTTAGGATAAATGGAATACATGTATAAAAAATTAATAATAATTTTAAAAAAATCATGATATTTAACAACTTTATATATAATAAATTTATATATATTTTATATATAAAAAAATCTATTATATATATATATAAAATGTTTTTTCCTTCTTTTCAATAAATTTCATTAAATTATAAATATTTTAATTAATCGTATATTTATATAGGTAAAATGATATGTTTGTAATATGTAATTAATATATATATATATATATATATAAATTTTTATTTTTTTTTAAAATATTTGTTTTATTGAATAATTTTTTATAAAAAAAAATTATAATGGTAAAATATTTGTTGGTGATAATAATTAATAACAAAAAATTCAATTAATGGTAACTCAATCGTTGGTATTGTTATAATAAAGCACCAGATTTAAATGTTAGTAAAAGATGTGTTGGTATATTGAATTGCTAATACAAACAAATATATTTGTTTGTAAAATAATTTGTTTCTCCCTATACTTAATATCAAAAAAATTAAATATCTGTTGGAATTCATCATTTTTACCAACAAATATATTATCTGTCAATAGTATTTTGTTGGTACATGTCACTTTTTTTATAGTGAAGCTATTTATTTTTACTACTACTCTTACCAAATTAATTCATTCATTAATAATTACAATATAATCACACTTTTATATAAAATATAAAAATATGTTATTATGTTTATTTCATAACCAATATCCTTCTCCTCTTCTATAAAATGGGAAATGAAACCATTGATCATGTGTATGGTGGACTACCGCCTCATGAACCAATGTAGTTCGTTTTATATCACTACCTATAAAGGCAAAATATAATGATGGATTTAATATATTTATTTTATATTTGTTAAATTATTATAATTTTTTAATTATAATATCTCATATAACTTCTTACTCTCCATTCTGTGGGAATATGATAACGTTGTTTGTGTGTATGAGAGACTACCACTTTATGAAGATATGTGATTAATTATTCACTTACACTTTAAATGAAATGTAATAAGGATATTTTTAATGAAAATATGTGATATATATGAAATAAAAATAGTTCTATAAGGTTAATATATTATTTAACTTTTTTTTCATAAGTCAAGAAAATGGGAAAAAAAATTCATGCATACGTACAACCTATTGGCTATATGAACGATGTATTTCATTTTATATCTCTAACTTTTATAGATTACTGTAAATAAATATGTACTAAACACACACACACACATATTATATTCAAATTATGGTTAAGTTTTTGGATATGATAGAACACTGCTAAAATTAAAAGGACCAAAAATACCAAATCAAAACATACATAAAAAATAATGAAGTTATTACCCGAAACATGATTTTAACAAGGAATTATTAATAAATTTGTAATAAAAGTTCATAAGTAAATCCTATATGGTATGATATATATAATTATGGTTCTATATAAATGTATAAAAAACATATATTTATTATTTTGGATGGTCTAACATGTACAAAAGAAGTCAAGACTTAAGGTAAACTATTTCCAGTCTCTATTTTATTTATGGGATACATATGCCATATTCATAACTTGTTTATTTTATGTGGTATATATAATTCCCCTTTTACATGTTTCTTGAGTTAAAATTTATACTTCTTAATTTTCCATTATTTTTTTTGGAAATCACAAACAATTTCTTAAAATCATGTTCACTAACATTTTATATCCTAAGTGTTTTAAAATGTTTTTTTGAAAACATTACCTTTTACCATACTTAGAATAATTTATTAAGTATATAAACATATAAATATTCATTAAGATTATTGGAATGAGTTTGTGTCTGATATATATTATACTAACCTTTATCATATCAGTTTTTAAACTTTATGTCTTGTCTATCGTACTGAAAAAGTATTAAACATCAGTCTAACACTGGTACTAATAACACCAGACTAATACTCATACAGATTATCAAATTGAATTTGTTAAGGAAGTCCATCAGTTTGACTAAGTTTATAATCAGAATAAGAAAACTTATTTCTAGTGTAAGGAATATATTAAATATTTAGATGAAGTTTATCAATATGACTTCGGACAATCAGTTATGCTAATTCTTCATGATATGTCATGTTCCAGATGTCCAAATACATTGCAACAAACATGGAAAATATGATTATTGGGAGGATGCCTATAAATACTGGGTCATTTTAAGAGTTTGTATCTATTTTATTACATTTACTCTCAAATTTTCAGAAGAATAGTCAGTGTGAATAGCTTGTTGATAATCTTTGTATTTATTTAGAGAGCTGTCTTCTCAAAGAAACCTTTTCAGGTTATCTCCTTAAGAAATATTGTAATTTTTACTTGCATCCGATCATTGTATTGAGAGATTAATGGGATAAGAAGATATAGAATTTGATCAATAAGATTTAGGGATATTGGGGATAAGTAGACAAAGAAAATATGATCATCATATCGAGGGTTTCTGAGGATAGGATGACCAAACCATTCCAATATTCATATTGAGTGATTTCTTAGAAAGGAAAGAGAAACTTTTCTCTAAGTATAAAATAGTGTATACCTTTATTTAGGGTTATATAATAACTTACTCTTAAGGTTAAAATAGTTTTATCTTTTAATATCTTGAAATTCATTCTTTATTTTCTTAGCTATTGTATTACTTATTGTTTACAAGTTTTTATATTCCTCTAAACATTTAATAGAAAATGAATAATTTTATTCATATTTATAATATATTTTATTTATCTACATTAATCTGATTACTATAAGAATAATAATTTTTAATTAATCATATCCATCATGATTACGATTCTTTTACTATGATAAATTAGATCCATAGTGATTTTAATTTTCAATTTGATTTAATCAGACTGATCCTAGTTCTGATTTTGTGACATTGTTAATTATATTGAGGGCCAAGTATTATAATATACATTAAGAGTATTTTGGTTTTATTTAGTTTAAACTTTTTAAAACAAGTTTTTAAACTACAATTAAGCCCCCTCTTGTAAGTATTACTATTTCAGTAGATCTTATAATCCAACAATTTTTGGGGTTTTTTCTTTCCAAAAAGGGGGATATTATTGATTCATATGTTCTAATTATTACATTTACATTAATTTTGTTTTGGAAATCAAAAACACATTATTAAAAACATGTTTACTAACTTTTTATGTACAAATGTTTTTCGATTTTTTTGTAGAAAACATTACCTTTTACCATACTTAGAATATGTTCTTAAGTATTTTATAAATAAACTTATAAATCTTCATTAAAATTATAGGAATGAGTTTTTGTATGATATATATCTTACTCACCTTTATCAGATCAGGTGTTAGACTTTATGCATTGTCTATCATACTGAAAAAGTCTTAAACATAGGGCTTCCACTAGTACCCATAAAATTAGACTAAAACTCATATAGATTATCGTATTGACATTGTTGAAGAAGTCCATCAGATTGAATAAGTTTATAATCAGAATATGAAAACTTATTTATAATTTAAGGAACATCTTAAAAACTATGATGGTGTTTATCAATACAACATCATACATTCAGTTACACCAGGTCATCATATATTGTCAAGTGCTAGGTATCTGAAGCCGTTGTAACAACCTTGGAAAATGTGACCATTGGGAGGATTCTTATAAACACTGGGTTATTTTAAGGGTTTGGATATGATCGATTACATTTGATATCAAATTTTCAGAAGTATAATTAGTGTGAACAACTCATCATTAATCTTTGTATTTCTTTAGAGAGTTGTATTATTAAGAAATACTTTTTAGGTTGTCTCATTAAGAACTTTTTTAATTATTACTTGTGTCATATCATCATATAAAAGGATTTTGAGGATAGAAAGATAGAAAATATTATCCATTAGATAAAGGGATATTGGGGCTATATAGGTATAGAAAATCCAATGATCATATCATGGGATTCTAAGGATATGAAAACCAATCCATTTTGATCTTTTTATCAAGGTATTCATGGTAAGAAAAGATATACTTTGCTGTAAGTATAAAACAGTAGATACCTTTAGTCTGGGTTATATATTAACTTACTCGTAATGTTATAAGAGGTTTGCATTTTAATAGATTTAATGTAATTCTTTATTTTGTTATATATTGCATTAATTGTTTTTTAGAAGTTTTATATTATGCTTCACATTTAATATAAAGTGAATAATCCTATTCATCTTTCTATTTTATTCATTTTATCTGTATTAAGTTGATTATGATAAAAAAATACATTCGAATTATTCTTATCCATTGTGATTACGATTCTTGTACTATGATAATTCAGATCCATAGTGATTTCAATTTACACTCTGATATAATTAGACTGATTTTTTTATTCTATCACTTTGTTAACTAGACTGAGGTTTGAGTCCAATAATCAACTTTAAAAGGCTTTGGGTTTTATTTAGTTTAAACTTCTTAAACTATATTTTTAAATTAAAATTAACCACCTTATATAAGTATTTTTATTTGAGAAGATCTTATAATCCAACAATGTTATACCATGAATACAATTATTTTAATTATATTTAATGTTTTATTTAATGTTATTATTTAATGGGTCATATGTTTCTATAGTTTCAAAAGTGGTAATGGATTTTTGTCTCAAATTTATTTATTTTGGATATATGTTATATAATGAACCTATATTGTTTTATGAGGTGAATATACAACCCATTTGACATGTTATATAAGGAATTTATTTATCTTCATGATATTTAAAGTTTCAATTGATGTTATTCTTTCACAGGGCTTGTGATTCAAAAGACACCAAAACAGTAATGGCTTGACATTATGATCTCATTGTTTTTCAAGATTACTTATAATTATGATTATATTTATGAAATATTATTATCTATGTCTCAATAAAAACATGAATTTTATTCTCCTGTAGTTATTTAATAAAAATACATGTTGTCCATTTTTTTCTTCTATGTACTCAATATTTCAAAAGAATATTTGTAAATAAACTTGACTTTATTTATCTCTTCAGTCGAAAAACCTTTTTTACTTCGTATCAATGTTTTTTAAAAATTTTTTCAAGAATTTTTTAATATTCATCTATGATTTTTTAAATTAATTTTTGAACCTTTTTTTAAGTTTTAAATTTTTAAAAGGAATCTTCATGTCATTTTCTAAATAAGTTTTTTTTGGTTTTTTTACCAAACATATGAAAGGAATATTTGTTTTAATGCGTAAAAAATGATAAGAATTTTCCACAATCATGACAAGTCTATTTTTTAAAGATACATTTAAAAAATTTCAAGTTTATTTTCAAAGAAAAACATTTTCAAAATATTTTATGAATTTCTATTTTTAAAAAGGTGATTTTCAATGAAATGTTATTTTTCTCATGAAATGTTTGAAGTGATTTTATTTTCAAAATAATTTTCCATCCAAGATGACATCCTTTGGTGTTACATAAGATTTATTTGGGATATGATCCAATGATACTATCTTTATTATTTATGTAGATGATTTATGTATATGATGAATAGATGTTTATGAAACCCATTTCCTTTCTACAGGTTATGAAATGATGAAATGTTTATGAAAACCCTTTCATTTCATGAGTTTTGATATGATAAATGTGTTATGAAGCACAGTTTGTTTCATGGATTCTGAAATGATGAATTTTTTATGATATTTTGATACACAAATGTATGGATTATGTGATGGGTGGTACTTATATCTCCCTCTAATTCATTGGGTAATGATTAATGTTATATAAGATTAAAGGCTACATAAGAGGTTATATGAAGCCTAAAAGAGGGTACATGAGAGCTTATACCACTCCTGAAAGATGGTACACAGAAGGTTATCCCAAGCTCCAAGCAGGTACATCAGTGGTTATCCTAAACCTAACATGTCACGAATGTCTTGGAAGAAATAATTCATATAATATTTTCTATGATTATGTATATTGCACAAATCTATATCTTATTCCAATGTTATGATACCATGGATCATGTTACTTATTTCATTTATGATTCAATTCTTATGAATTTCCATGATTTATGCCATGACCCAAGATTATAATATATGATATGTAGGGTATGATTTTCAGATGTTGTTATCATGTTCTCATACCCTTATGCTTATGTTGTGTTGATATTTCTCTTATTTACCCTTACAGAGAATCTGAGCTCACCCTTTCATATGTTTCCTTTCCCTAGGTTATGAAGAAAGGTATTAAGTGATATATGTCTAATAAGGGTGATATTTATAAATAATTTAGTGGGATATGATTTAGTTCTCTCATTAACTAGTTGTTTCTATTTCTAGGTTTCGAAAGACACTAATCTGTTTCTATTGTTAAGTGTATATTTGTGCATTTAAATGAATATTCATATCAAAATATGAAATATATATGTTTGAAACCCTAGGTCACTATATTATATAATAATAGAACTCTTATTTTTATTGAAACCATTCATGTTAAATTTTATGAAAGTGGTTTAAATAATTAATAAATTGATATAAAGTATTGTAAATAATATTTTAGAGATTTTAACTTTGAAGAAAATGAAAAATTAGATTTTAATAAATGTGTTGATGGGGATAAAAACCATGTTAAATAACCATGAAATTTTAAAAATATCATTAAATAAATAATATTATTATAAATGTGGAATTAAATTTTCAAACTAAGAGATATACTATTAAATTTTATAATTATTTTGATTTTATTTATGAAATTTTCCAACAATTTTAATGATCATTTGAATGATTATAAATGGATATATTTTATACAAGATAAATTAAGTTAACTTACTAGAAAAAATGTGTGTAATTTAGTTGATCAACATAATGGTTCTCATATTATTAGAACTAATTGGATCTTCTGAAACACACATGATGAATATGGAAAAATAATTAAAAAAAGCTATATTATCTACTTAAGGATATTCAAAACAAAAATATATTGACTTTGAAAATTATTTTTCACTAGTTTATATATTGGATTCTATTAGAGTTTTATTATATTATGAAAGTTTTCATGTTATCAAATTATTTAATATAGATGTTAGAAGTGTTCTAAATGGTTATATTCTTGAAGAATTATATATAAGAAAAACAATCATATTTTAAAATGAAAAATATTCTAATTATGTTCTAAAAAATTATAAATATTTATATGGTTAAAAAATAACTTAGAGATCAGCATGAAATAATATCAAATTTTATTCTAAAAAAAGTTTTGATAAGGGAAAAGTTAATCATACTTTGTTCATTAAGAATAATTGAAATAATATTTTATTTATCAAAATTTATATGGATGATATAATTTTTAGATTTTAAAATAATAATTTATATCAATAATTTTATGATTAAATGATAAATGAATTTGATATGAGTTTAATTAGACAAATTATATTATTTCTTGGTATTTAAAATTTTCAAAATAAATAAGGGTTTATTTCTCATTCAATATATGTATGCTAAGGTATTGATTACAATATTTGGATTACAATCAAGTAAACTTTCAAATGTTCTTATGATTAATTCATGTAAACTAAATAAGTATTAAGATGAAAAATTAGTGGACGCTAATATTTTTAGAGTAATATTTAGAATATTATAGTATTTAACTAGTTTAAGGCATGATTTTATGTTTTCAGTTTTCATGTTTGCTAGATTTCAATGTGACCCCAAAGAAATTAATTTAAATATTATTAAAAGGATTATAAAATATGTTAAATTATCTTTAAATATTGGTTTTTTTACCATACTAAAACTTAATTTGGTTTGATTATATTTTCTAATTCTTGTTTTTTATGAAAGTTAGGTAGGAAAATTACATCATGTATGTGTCATCAACTTGGTAAATGTTTGTTTGAGTTTACAGAAACAATGTTCATTTTATTTATTTAATTCTAAAAGTGAATATATTTCTTCTATATACTGTTTCACAAAATCTTTCTGGATTCAATATACTTTAAGTGATTTTCAATTTAATTTCATTAAAATATCTATTAATTTTGATAATAATTATACTATTTCAATTTATAAAAATCCATTATAACATTCTAGTACTAAAAATATTGATGCTAAATTTAATTTTCATGGAGATCATGTTGATAACAGAGATATTAATTTAAAATATATTTCTATAAAAAATAATCTTGCTAATATTTTTAAAAATACTTTATACATATCTAAATTGGAGAAAATAAATTTTAACTTAGCATGATGAAAGTATAATTATTTATTACTTGTATTTAGGGTGATTTTGAACTTAATATAAACATCATGAATCTGTGATTTTTAAAATATTATAAAAATTTATGTTTATGGATTACAATTTTAATATATTATTTCTTTATATTTGCTCCATATCATATGTTTTTAATTATATTTATTCTAATTTTTTCTTACAACATCATCCTATAATATGAAATATGCTTGTATTTGTTTAATATATTTTTGGTATTCTAAAAATAATTACATTTAGGGGTTCTTGAATTTTTTAATGTTAACTTTATAAGATTTTGTTTCCTTCCCATTAGATTTATAATATTTTTGGTATTTAACTATTAAGAAACAATTTTATATTGAAACTTAATATTTTTGATAAATTTTTAAAGGGAGGAGATTTTTTTGGTAATTAATGATTTTTTTAATTATCAAAAGGTAGAGATTATTAGTGGCTCCTTGGTACACTTTATATTTTTGATATTTACTCAACTTTATTTATTTATTTTCTCTAACTTGATAATTTTATGAATTTTAATGTTTATATAATTTCATGAATAAATTGAGTAATTATAATTTCTCATATAATCTACCAATAGGGTGAATATCAGTTGGTACTGCATTACCCACAAGGAATCCTCATAGAAGGGGGCTGGGTGTTCAACACCCTTTCACTGTGCATTTCACCCTAATTTATTTGTTTGGGATCCTTTCTTTCAACACACTTGTGTGTGCGGTGGATGTTTCTATCTTAAGTAACCCTGCTTGAAGATAAGAGGTAGAAAGGGAAATGATGGGGGATGTGACAACCATAGAAGGATGATGTAGGTGGTTTACCGATCCCTGGTGACGGTTATAGAGTTGTCCATTTCTATTACTGACAGATTGAGTGGGGATTATATTTGCATGAACTGGTGACAATATGACCCCCACTTGATGGTGGGGGGTAGTGACCAAAGTGGGTTGTAAATAAGATTCATAGGTATATATAGGCTTCCAATAATTGTAGATGATGAAGGTTCTCTAACCCTGGGAAGAAAATAAAATAAAATAAATGAAGGATTTAAAAATATGTTGTTCCATTATTTTTGCTTTATACCCACTAGGTCTTTAGGATATAATAATAGTAATGGTTATATTGGATTCAGACTAATCTTAGTGGGGAGGGATAAGGTATGACCCACTTGTGTATCAGGGGCATGTGTGTATTTTTTAACCTTATAATTTCCTAAACTAGTAATTATAATAATATTTTTTCACAAAATCATTAAGCCTTAGATTGTTTGTGGTTGAAGTTGACACTACTTGCAGAATGTTGATGAAATAGTTTACCTTTAATTATTTATTCATTATTCTAATAATTATATAATTATTTATAATTTATATTTTTATCATTTTATTCCTTAAATTTTTCTGATTATATTTCTTGTCAGACATATTTTAAATTTTTCTAAGTATTTTACGCATAGACAACTTATTTTGAACTAAGACTTACCTTAATGTATCCTATAGAAAAGTTATTTTACATTTATGAATTTTTTAATCTTATATTTATGTAGTATTTTTGAAAAAAATATTTTACCCTCATGCAATTCATGATCCCGACCTTTACATTATTTGTTTTGATTACCTTTATACAAGTAATCAATTAAACAACTTACTATCACACAACTAGTAAAACTCATATATCTTAATGCAGTAAGGAAATTTCTTACTATCACACAACATATTGAAACTAAATATTAATTTTATGTTGGTTTGGGAATTTCAATCAGTATTATAATTTTTAGTTTCTTTGGTACACAAAAATGGATTGGAATTTAGTAACATATCTTAGTAGAAGGTGTTTTGATATGGGAAATTACTTGTGTAAAACAACCAACTAAAAATGAGAATTTAAAAGGTTATATATTCCATTGTAGAAATTGGGTCAATTTATGGACACTTAGAATCAAAATAAAAAATATATATGATTTTTCCATGGAGAAAGTAAATTTGGATCATAAGTAAAATCCATATACAAATTGGTGACCTCTTCAATGTATCTTAAGCTGTTATGCTCGGTACTTTTATGATGTTGAAAATCTACAGGAAAACAGCATGAAAAATGGCTGTAGAAAAACTTTCAAGGTGTTTTGAATGGATGATCTTATTTCAAGTTCCAAAATTCATTACAAAAAATGGCGAAATGAATTTCTCTACATCATAATGAAGACCATGTTCCACATGTAGTGTAATAAACAACTTATAAATTTTTCCACACTATAGTACTTAGCCATGGTGGGAGTATGGAATCAAACTCTATTTTTCACACATATTTAATTTAATTATTTTAATTTGATTTATTTTTTTATTTTTCAAGGATTATTTAACTTGCAGTTTTTACATGTTAGTTTAATTTTACAGTAAATAAAAAGTCATTCCTAGGAAAAATTATTTTTGGATGATCAAGAATCCATAATATGGAATGTTTTCAGATGTAATATGGTTCAAGAATTGGAGAAATAAATGATCATAAAGAATTAATATTTAAAAACTCCAACATTATAATAGTCTATTGTAGAAAAAATATTTAAATAAGATTTGAAAAAGAACAGTGAAAAATAGTGATATTTTTAATAATTTAGATATTGAATCTTTACACATTAATATTCTTGTAGATCACTGCTGCGATAAACTACTAGGTTACATGCTCCACTACCTATGTAACCAAATATTCATCAATATAAAAAAATAATTGATTTATCTTTGATCTTATTTGATAATTATTTAGATAATTTTAGTGCATGTTACTATATTAGGTTATACTCCCCTTTAAAAGTTACTATTTTCAGGTTATACCACCCCAACAAAAAGTATGTGCATGTTTTTTCTAACTAATAAAAGGATTGGGGATTAAATTATTACTCAATTGAGATAAAGACAAGATTATTTTCTTCTACCACTTAAAATAAAATATTTATTGGTTGTGACTCCATGTACAAAAAATATATTCTTGGGTGAAGCCTTTAGGAATTAAAAAGGAACTGTGAAGGGTTGTGACTCCCCTTCAAAAATTATACATTCCATTATAGCGGGTTTCATTTCTATTTGTGTTTGTGAGGAGTGAAGAGTATATGTAATATAAATTTTATTTTAACTAATATTTTTCTATTTATTTTTTACACTTTAATATACAACACAACTCTGATAAACATTTAAAATAAATTTAAAAGGTCAATTCACCATCCTCTTACCATTCGAACATCCTCATTTTAGAACCAAACAATATTGAGAGGGAATAAGTAATCAATCATTAAAAATATATAAAATAGATGATAATACCATAGAATTAAAATCATGGAAGTATATGATTTTTTTAAATGATATTAAAATTAAGGGATTTCAAAAGAAAAGGAAAGAGGAGGATTGAGATTCGTTACCTCAAAAGGCAACTTCTTAAATTGTGAGAAGAGTACTTTAGAAGCTTGTAAACTCATTGGAGGGACTCTAGGGAGGTAAAATAAAATAAAAACCATGATCACTAACTTTATAGTGAATAGGATTGGGTGAATTGGTGGGTATTTATAGCAAATGAGGGATAATTATTTATTAATTTCTTAACATAGTCCTTTAAAATAAAAGTCATGGAAGATGTAAATTCATTGGATTACCCATTGTTTTAGATCATAATTTTTGACATTTTATACATAAAGTTTTTACATTTTAATTTTGTAGAACTTAATTCTATTTTTTATATTAATTTATTCCAAATAAATATAATTTTTCACAATATTTTTTTTAAAATTTTAATTATCATTATACACTTTGGAAATTTATTTATAGGTTTGGAAAATAATTTTAATTCATTAAAATGCATTATATTAATAAGATAAATTATTTTTGATGGATTCAATTATATTAATTATTAAATCATTTTTACATTATAATGATATCATTTACTTTCCAAATTTTACTATTTACCAAAACATTTTACCATCTCAATGTTTTTTTGAAAATTCACCATTGGAAAATTTCAACATGATAGTTTTAAATTTAAATCAATTTTTATGGAAATAATTTTCTATATTTAAGAATTATAATTATTAAGTAAAATTCTCAGTGTATTTGAAATCTATGATTTTGACACCAAAAATTGAAAAACTCCCATTTTTTTCTATTATTTTTATTCTAATACATATTTATAAAATTATATTACTATTCATTACTCATGATTGTTTATTATTAATCATTAAAGAAATTATTATCAAATAATTTTATGTATTTTATTATACATTTGTATGTTTAATGGTAATATTACTATTCCAATGGTCAGATTACAATAATCATATTTCCTCTTATTTTACAATTCATTATAGCACTAAAATTTATTCACTTTACTCTTCTATTTTCAATACCATTTATGTTACTTTGATTATTGTTCTATTTTTAATATTGATTCTTTAGATTACAATACTAAGGTGTTTTTTTATATTTTTACATGTTTATGGTACTACTTTTTGGATTTTATTACAATTGTAATTTATTAGTTTTTGGCTGTATTATAATATGGTTTACTATTATGATGAAATAATATAATTATTTTTGTTATAAAATTTTTTGTGATGAAATGTTTATTTACTATTATATAATCTCATGTGTTACATTTTAATACCTCTATATTTAAAAAAAGGCTATGTTTGAAAGGGTATAATAAATGTAACAATAATATTTAACAACTATGAAATATTATTATTTAAATATGACCGTTATAACATTGTTGTTGAATTAGAGGGTATTAATAGGATCCAACTCATTATGATAAATATATATATAGGTACTACTCAATACTAATTTATTGATTAATTCTTATAAAATACACACTTAATTTTTAGTAAAGTCATTTTTTTGTTTCAAAAATATATTTTCTTAAAAAATGGTTTTTATTATTTTTGTGAGAGAATATTATTATTGATTTATTTCATGTGAAGAAATGACCTGGGTTTCCCTCAAACCCAGAACCCGACCCATTCTGTCACATACCCAAAGGGTGTTTCCGATCCCCACGGGCGGACAACAATCACCCAAGCATCGAACAACACAACAGAGGGAACAATTTCACCCAACCTGAACAACCACATGACATAAATATATATAAAGTAATAAAAAATAGTTAAATAATAGGGAATATATATGCCATAACTGTAAGGAAACATTGAAAAATGATAATGACAAAAGTAGACAAAAACTCTATGAAAAGTCCAACAGTAAAGGACTAAAAACTACACAGCTACTCTAAATGATGGTATGGATGAACTCCGACCATCTCACCACCAGCTACCAAACCAGATGACATGAACCCCACCACCTCACTGTGGCAACTTGCCTTTACCTACACTAGAAAAAAAACAGAGGTCCACACACCACCTAAGAGGTGCAGATGGTGTGAGCTAATAGGCTCAATAGGATCCCACCTAGGTGTTCCATAAAAAGTATCTGTATAAAAAATCTTGTATGATCCTTAAAATAAAAAACATGGCATGATAAGTAGTAAAGCAGTTTTATAGAAAGCATGGTACAAATTTCCCTTTGTCCACAGTTCTAAAAAAAAGTAGATATATCAATTTCAATGCAATTTTTTTCATATCATTTTCCACAAGCATAAACATTTATATCAAGGATAAATTAGAAATACAAGAAATAAAAAATAGAAGCATAGGTATCACAACACCAAGGAATACTAAAGGTCTTGGCCGCAAACTACTCATTCCATAATAATCAAGTGTACAAATCTGATCCTAGAACAATGTTCCAAGGATGAAGAAGAGAAACCGATTAGTAAACCCCCCAAAATGTCAATATTAGTTCCCTAGAATAATGAGCCTAATAAATTGAGGAAATAAACAAGAAAAAAATCCTTGATAATCACAAAAAATAGAGGATGTCCCCAAGCTAAACCTTCCTCCTAAGTACCCAAGGTAACCCATGTGCTCTTTCGTAGAAATCATTTCAATGCTTTGAAATACACATTTTCTTTTCATTTTCCAACAATAAGGAAAACACCATTTTTATTTAAAAAATATTTTCAACACAGACAAAAATATCAATCTAATTATATTTATAAATTAATTTATAAAGAAAGAACAATCAATATTATCAACATAGGCTAGAGAGGGAACCACCAACATCAAATCTTGGGTCACACATGCCCGCAATGGAATACAAAATCAACAAAACCCAACCAATCAATGAATTCTATAGAATAAAATCTCTTCATCTTAGCATTGATCTAAATCTAAATAGAAGAGGTTAGAGTAATAGAGGAAACACATATACCTCTGGGAAAAACACCAACCGCACCACAACCAATAAAGGAAAGGGACTCCAGAATGAGATCTCACAAAGGATCTAGAGGATGAATAGAAGGAGGATACAACCTATATTAACAGTGTAAGAACCCAAGCCTTCTTTTCAAGTATGGGTTTTTATTTTCTGGTGTTTTTGAGAAAAAGAGTAAAATATAGAAATTTATGGAGTACATGCCGTGTACTTAGGAGTACACACCGTGTATCCGTTTTCCACGAGTGACTGTGTACTGACCGTGTAATGATAGAGTACATGGCCATGTGGGGTGACCTGGAGATTGCCTAAATTGGGGCTTGGAAAATGCATATACACACCCTGTACTTTTAAAATACACTTTGTGTAATTTTCTTTTTATATGTTATATCGTACTGGGGCCGTGTATTGTTCGCAAAAATCACTTCTTCTTGGATCGTCTCATCCAGGAGTGACCTAAGCTGACGATTCTTCTCTGAGTCCCTGACCCTCTATTTGTTCTCCAATTTAGCTACCATTGCTTGTGTTGGAATATTCACGGTGAGTTATTCCTTCTTCTTGAGCCTCTTCTCTTGATTTCTCCTCTTTTGTGATATATCCTTGGTTGAACTTTTTGGACATTTTTGTAGATCTACCATGTTCTAGGTTGATTCAAGGGATGTCGCTGAATTATATCAATCATACAATGCTGAGGTAGGTGGTTTGTGCATTTTCGTAGACCATCTTGGAGTTATATGTGCAAAAGTACCCAATACCCTTGTTTAGGGTATTATGTGTTTAGGGATTTTAACCCTATTGATTCTTGCTATGCTAGTTTTATTGTGTTAGGAATTTTGTTTGGGAATAGGATTATTTTTAAATTATATAGAGGTGTTTTCCCATGTTTGATTTGATATTGGCCATTTGGTCTAGTATTGCCTATTAGGCTTCTTGCTTTCCAAGCCTTGTATTGTTAGGATGGAGTGATTTTTTCTGATGTTGTGGCATGGATTATAGCTATTTATCCAAGTAGTTATTGTGGTTTACTTTGGATGCTGAACATTGTTTTTTACTGATTACTTCAAATAGGTCTGTGGGAACTTGGTGTAGTGAGACCTTAGGGGGAATTGATGTTGATGGCTTCCCTAGAGTGTCTGTTATTTTTATCACGCTGTGAGACTATAGGGGGGATTGATGTTGAGTGCTCCCTCAGAGTGTCTATAATTACCATTATGAGACCACATGGGGAATTAACATTGAGTTCTTCCTCAGAGTGTTTGTAGTTTATTGTTAAAAGGCCATAGGGGGAATTAACAGTGAGTTATTCCTTAGAGAGTCTTTCTTTTTGCATGAGAGCAAAGGGGTTAGACTGTGTGAGCTACCAAGGATGTCGTTATATCCTTACATATGTTTAACTAGATAGGTTAGGCTATGAGAACTTTCTTAGAGGGTTTCTTGAGGTTGATTGGTTGAACTAGAGGGGATAGGCTATGAGAAATTCTCAGAGGCTTTCTTGTTTTTGTTGATTAAATAATTTATAAAAGTAAATAAATATAGTTGAAACTGTAGAATTTTTTACTTTTGGGTAATATCCTATTTATTACTTCATTTTTTCACACTTTCCTACTACATATATTCACTAAAAATTAGTCACATATCTTTTGGTGGTTCCCTACTCGGATTCGTCTCACAGCCTGTTTGGGTCATGCTTTTGGGCCCAAACAGATTATATTATTGTAGGCATAGATAATGGAAAGCGCCCTTCTACTTCAGGTACTTGATTGTTGTGGAGCTGGAGAGCAAGGGACCAAGCTGAGGCTTGTGATACTACTAGAGTTATTTTCTTGTTTTCTTTATACTTTGGTTTAGTACTGTATTCCATCATTTTGAATTGTTTGCATGCTTTCCTAGATACTTGTGTAATGCATCATTTTTGATATATATATATATATGATGTAGTTGTTTATTTACTTCCAGTCTTCCATTGTTACTGTTGTATGGTATTATTATTGCTTATTCTACTGTTATCTATTTATTTCCGCGGCATTACTCTGCCAAGGAGGGCATACTTTCTCCACTATCAAACCCAAGGCCCTCACTGCTAGTCAACAATTTCTAGAATTTGGGGAAATGATCTTGAGGCCATGAGACCAACCAGGTACAGGGCACCTCTGGGCAGCACCCAAAATGGGGACATTACAAAGTTGTATCAGAGCAATCCATTTCTTCTTGACTTACTATTTGGAGCCTATAGTCTAAGAGAAGACAGAATAGGTAGTTGGTAATAAGCTATGCCTAGGAGTAGCTAACTGATGTGGCTCTATATTTACATAGTTTTGCCACATTTTTTACTTTGTTTTTAATGATTTAATTAACTATTTAATCACTTAATACTAAATAATTGTACTTTTGTATTTTTATAATTAATTTTGTTAATTAATCAATTTTTATAATTAATTATGTATTTTTAGTCTTTAAATTAATAATTTTAATATTAATTTACTTTTCTAATTTTATTATATCCTAATTAGTTTGGTTAATTTAAATCTTCTTGACTTTTTAATAAACTAACATTTTTATAAACAATTATTTAATCATCGTAATTCTATTTAATTAACTTAGTCTTTATTTTAATATTTTATCTATTAATTTAGTTTCATTAGAATTGGTTAACAATGTTAAATAATTCTTCCAATTGTCCTTATAATTACTTAAGTTAAGAATTTTAGTTCAAAATAAATAAATTAGTTCACTTTTAACTTTAATTATTCACTTAGTTGTTTAAATAATTAATTAAGAGTTGTAAAAAATTAATTAATTAGTCTTAAGTATGCAGTTAGATTATTTAGTTACTAATTTCTGTTTTTAGTCTATGGGTGAGGTAGACAAGAGCTATCAGTAACCTATTAGGTCACCGATGCTAACCTTTTCATTCACTGCTTACATTTCAATTAAATATATAGTAATTTTAATTTAAGTCATATATCAATTTAGTTTATCAAATATTCAGTTCTTAATTTAATTATTATAAATTAATAATTTTTATTGTAATTTTAAAGTTTAAAATTTAATATTTTTTTAAATTTATGGTGTTCAACATTCTTTTAATTAATTATTTTCTATATTTTTATTTAGTTACTTATGTTTTAATTTTAAGTTCAATTTGTGCATTTTTAATTTTTTGAATGTCATCGTTAGTTATTTATTTTTGTTCTAATAGTGACCCTTTTCTTAATGGGAAACAATGATTATTAAGTCTACAGGTGACCTTTTGTCATTGGCGATCCTTCAATTTAATCTTCACCAATTACTTATGTACCGGTAACCTTAATGTTTAGTGTATCGGTAATTTTGTTTTCAACAGTGACCTTATGTACCGGTAACCTTAGTTTCTTTCATCCCACTGGTGGCCTTCTTTATTTTTATCGCTAACAGTTACCCCTTATTTTTATTCGAGCGGTAACCTTTAACTGTGCTGGTGACCTTTCAACCAATGATGAGATTATTTTTTATATATCTATCAGTGATATTTATTATCACTATCAATAACTTGTCTATTTTATTTAAACTATCTCCAACCTTATATTTTTATACTTAACGATAGCCTTTGTTTCTCAAACCTTTGTTTTTTAACCAACTATGACATTTTATTTTAAGTCTAACAATGACCTTTCATCCCCTACACCTCACTGTTAGACTTTTCCCCTGTATCTCACCATTTTAATCTCTTCCTTAAATTGTGTTACCACTTCCTCACCTCACGGTCTCTTTGCTTCCCCCTTTTTTTCACAGCCTCCTTCATCTCCTCACGATAACACCAGTACCATTCAACATCTATTCATCAGTTAATCAAATCACCTCCATAGAGTCCCAGAGATAATGTGGTTTCAATCCACAGGAAATTCAACATATGTTCAAGAACAAACCTCAGTCGAAGATGATGAACACAGAATCAAGCCACTATTAATAATCAGATTACCAGAACTGATGGTGTCAATGAAAAACCTAAGTCCATGTCATCGCTGAGTTTGATATCATGATGTACTAGTCACTCGGTTGAGTTACAAATATGTCAACATTCATCTCTATTGTGATGTGTCAGATATGGATAAGGTGAATAAGGTAGAACAGTTTGCCGGAAATCAAGGTAGCGCCTCGAGGGAGGAGAAGTTGGTGCCTTTTTTAGGGAGAGATCACTTTTAGGATGCTGCTTGAGTTGTTGTTTTGTGAGGAGGAAGATCCAGATCATAGCGCAGTGTTGATGGGAGGAGGAATTTTGTGTGCTGTTGCTTGATGTGGTGTCACCTAGCGCCATTTTCCGCTGGAGAGTTGCAGGTCGAAGTCGATGTTAGAGTACAGACCTACCACCTTGCCATGTAGCTGCTGATTCTGAAACTTCATGATGCACTGATCCAACCTCTAGTTTTTGGAGGACAAAGGGGGTGCTTCTATGCCACTCTGTGAAAAAAGAGAAGATCAAAACCCTCCATTCCCCGTGGCTGCACAGAGAAGAATTGGGGAAGAAGACCAGAAAAAAATTTACTAAAAATAAACAAATAAAAATAAAATAAAAATAAAATAAATAATTAAAATAATAAAGAAATTAAAAAAACTTAGAACCTAATAAATAAATAACAAATAATAATAGATAATATAATAAAAATATTAAAACTAATTAATTAAAATATATAAAAACTAAAATATAAAATGCTAAACTTATTAATAAAACTAATATAAATAAATTTAATACTTTAATGAATATAATAATTCTAAATTAACATCTTTTGGAACAAAATAATTATAAAATATAATAACCATATAAAACTTTATAAATTGTAATAATTGAAACAAAATTATAATTATGATAAACTTAAAGTAATAATCTTAAGTTACATAAATCTCCACCAAAACTAAATAATAATTATTAGTCTAATAATTACAAAACTTTTAATTTTATTTAATTAATAATTAATCACCATCATAAATTAATTATATAAATAATAACATGTAACAAAATTAAATAAAATAAGTTAATTAACAAACAAAATTGTAACTAATAAGTATTAATTTAAATTTAATAAAATTTAAGCATTCTTTAATAAAATTTTTATTTTCCTATAAATTTTAACATTTTAACACTGATTATTTCATTTATTTTCTTATTCTAACCTTGCGGGTTCATTTAAGAGATGGGAAATCATCCAGGTGCACTTAACCAACTCTTATGAAGTTAGTTACGTGAGGAAAACTAGCGCGACATGCCAGTCGTTAAAAACGCACGTGTACGATGCAACATAAAAAGATGAACTCAAGTCAGCAAATAGAGCGAGGACATGCAGCTTTTGATAGCATGATACTTAATTAGAGAAATCAGTAGATTAAAGTGGGACATTCAGGGGGGGAGTTTATTCTATCAACCACTTCCGTCGAGAGCAGAGTAGAGAACCTAGAGGGCGACTCTGGAACCACTTCCTGGAGTATGAGGAGCGTATGAGAAAAGTATATTTCAGGGAGTTTTACTTTCCTTTATGTTTGAATTATTACACTCTATTTAGCATGTTTTCAATTACTATTATTTTAATATACATGTTTTCAAGCTAAGTCTCTATTTCGGGGATAAATTGAAGTTTCACTGGTTACTTTTATATTTTCTTTTTCACTTCATATTTAGATGTAATTAGTATTGATCGGTGAGATCGATACTGAATTCATCAAATTGCATTGTTCCAAAAAAATTTAATTTCAAAACATCCCAATCAATTGACAAGATTGATCATGAATACATTTTCAAAAGATAATAAATTCTTAGGACTTCAAGACTTATGGTTAGTTTTCTATTATTGTTACTTTCAAATTGTTTTTAGTTGATTTATTTCTAGAGTGGAAAACTTCAGAATAGATTGAATAGTGTGAATTAACTCTTGACGAGGGAGATAATTCATACTCTTATAGTGGTATTCTGCTATATCTTTTAAGTGAATTTAAATACCTCTAAAACCTGTTGAATGTATATTTTTCCTCGGGAGTTTACTTTGATGGTTCGTTTATCATCACTTTATATTTTAGTTGTTCACTCTTTTCAATTAGTTTTCTGTTTCATTCTAGTCTAGATAAAAAACATATAAAAAAATAGTGCTACTTTTTTTCTTTAATAGACAAAACATTTAAAAAGTAAAAAAACAGTATCCACTCCACTATAGACAACAGTGGAGTTTTTGATGTTCTTTTGATGAATAGTGGTCAGAATTCCCTTCCCTGTGGGTTCAACCCTGCTTTCCACATATATAGTAGTTAGTAGGATTATAAATTTTAAACTTTTAACGACTTCAAAAATAGTATAGGTCATGTTTTTGGTGCCATTTTTTGGGAAGGCACGAGCCATTACTTATAAAAAATATATAGAAATCTTAAAAAAATTGGAAAAATTAGAAATTGTTTAAAAAAATATTTTTCACTTCTTACAGAATTGTTACATTTGAGAACTGTTTATTGTTGTTTTTATGAGCACAAGAAACTATTGTTCTATATTAGATCCATTGAACTTAAAAATAGACAAACATCTCACTTCTCTAAGAAAGAAGAACACAACTGAAATGGAAAACATAGAAAATAGAGTTCCTGATAACAACTTTTAAAACCATTCAGAACTCTTAGAAGAAAATGGAAGTCCTAGGATGAGGGAATTCCAAATCCCTTAAGTTTCAAGTAATCCATCTTCTATTAGACTTAGTCTTAGAGCCAGAAATTATGAACTTAAACAGTCACACATCTCACTGCTGCCTGTATTTAATGGACTGTCTATTGAGGACTCCCTTGTCTTCATTAGATACTTCTACAATAATGTACAACATTTTCATTTTCTAGTAATCATAGAAAATGAACTTAGAATGATAGTCTTTCCCTTTTTTACTTAAAGGGAATTCTAGGAACTGGTTTCTGAGTCTAGATGAGAACATTTTCGAAAATTGGGATCAAGTGTATAATTATTTTATAATGAAATTCTATCCCCAAATATTAAAAGGCGAACTGAGAACAATGATAACTAGTTTTTATCAAGAGGATGGGAAATCATTTCATAAAGATTGGGATAGATTTAAGGATCTTCTTAGGCAGTTTCCCCATCATCAACTCCCATCTCACCTTCTCATGGATACATTCTATAAAGGGTTGTCCTCCTCTGGATAGAATCTTGTTGACCAAGCTGCTGGGGGTAATTACAATGATAAAACAAATAAAGAACTTAGAAATTTTTTTTATAACCATGCACTGAATTCTCAAAATAAAAATTCATGAAGGAAAAGAGTCAATATAAATGTTAACACAAACAATGGTTCAATAAATGAAACTCAAGATCAACTTGCTAAAATCACCAACTAACTTCAATCCTTAATGAACCAGAATTAAAAACAAAATGTTAAAAACTTGGCTGTCAAAATACCAACCAATCTTTAAGGGAATAGTGTATCCAGTGTGGTATGTTTGGGAATACTAAAAACTTATGTTCTAATTTTGATATTCCGGACCAACAACAAGAAAACTAAAACTTTATTAACTATTGTATTAGAATGACTCCTAAAGAAGATCCATTTTTAAACAGTTATAATAAAGGCTATAGAAACCATCCAAATATATCCTGGAAAGATCAAGGCTTAATTAAACAATCAAATGTCCCTAATTACTCTAATCAACCAAGACCAAATTTTCAAAATCCACAAAGGGGTGTGTCTTCAAATGTACAAGGAAAAATTATAGTCACATGTCCTCTAAGCTTGATCTAATATTGAAAAAAATTAACTCTCAAGAGAAAAGATACACAAATCAGCTGTCCAAACATAAAAATCAATACAAGTCTAATAAAATGCAAACTAATGTTAAAATGGAAAATATGGAAACACAACTTGGTCAACTTGCAAGAGATTTTTCATCTAGGAAAAAAGGTAGACTTCTTAGTACCACTAAACTTAACCCTTGGGATAATGCTATGGCTATTTTCACTAGAAGTGGGCTTAAGACTCAAAATTTTTCTGAAAAACTCACTGAAAATGACCAAAATGAAAATCTACCTCAATCTAGAAATAAAAATCTGCTTTGCACACATGCTGGAAATTCATAGAAATGTAATGAAAATGATCAAAATCTGAATTTTTCATTTGAAACTCAAGCTGAAACTTCATCTAAAAATACAAAGAATAAATGTAAATAAAAAGTTGATAAAGAGGTGAGGGATATACCTACTATCCTTAAAAATATTTCCCCACCCATCCCTTTCCCTGTGAACCTAAAACCACAAAGTAACACCAAGGCTGAACTTCTTCAGTTACTTGGTCTTATTTCGAAACTTCAATTGAACATTCCATTCATTAAAGCTTTAATTAAAATTCCATATTATTTGAAATCTCTTAAAAAAATTATTTCAAAAAAAAAACTCTTGAATAATTTGATACTTATAGCCTCATTGAAGAGTGAAACACTGTACTCCAAAAGAAAATCCCACCTAAAATTAAAGACCCAGGTAGTTTTCTCATACCTTGCACACTAGGAAATTCTGATCAGCTCAACTGATTATGTGATCTAGGATCTAGTATTAATGTACTCCCATAATTGCTATTTCAATAGTTGAGGTTGGGTGACCTTCAACCCACCACAGTTATATTGCAGTTGGCTGATAGATCTTTCTCTCATCCCATGGGTAGGTTAGATTATTTTCTAGTTGGGGTTGGGAAGATATTTTTACCTACATAATTTTTAGTCTTAGATATGAAGTGTCATCAAGAGGTTCCCATCATCTTGGTTAGGATCTTCTTGGCCACATGTGGTGTTGTCATTGATGTTTCTAAGGGTCATTTAATTTTTAAAATTGGAGAACAAGATGAAGGTTCAATGTGTTTAAGAATATTAAGGGACCAACTTATTCTCAAATGTAGAGTCTTTAGAGAATGAGAACTCAATTGGAAACTTTTGTGAATTTAAAAATCAATTCTCTTTTGAAGAAAATAATTGTGAAGATGAAAATTCTATTGAATCTATCTTAAAAATTGAAAATACCACTCGAACATCCAATCTGGAAAATTTTCTAGAACTAGACAACAGTCCAGTTTCTACTATAGAAGGGTCCTCTGTTTTTGAACTTAGAAGATTTTTGAGTGAATTTGAGGGTGATTCTGTTAACACCATCCTTTCTGAAAACTTTGATGATATTGAGGGAGAACTTATAAGAAAATTATATGATTCTGCTTTGATAAATTTGTTAAATACCGATCTTGAAAATCTGGATAGTGTACTGCCCACTTTGGATAGTAGTACTATTAATTCTGAATCTGAGCATGAAATTGAAAATATTTCATCTTTCAATATGCCTTACAAGAGATATGTTGATGATATTGGTCCTTCTAGGACTAATAGTATTCATTCTAGTGTAGAACCACCCACTCTTGAACTGAAACCAATCCCTACGCATCTTAAATATTCATTTCTGGATGAGAACTCCAGTTTTCCAATTATAATTTCTTACAAACTGAATGAAAACTAAGAATAAATATTGTTAAATGTTTTAAAAAAGTTTAAATCTACCATAGGATGGACCATAGATGACATCAAGGGTATTAGTCCCTCATTCTATATGCATAAAATACCTATGGAGCCTGACCATAAGCTTAGGGTAGAGTGTTAAAGAAGGTTGAATCCAAACAAGAAAGAAGTTGTGAGAGAAGAAGTGATTAAACTGCTGGATACTAGAATGATATATCCCATTTTTGATAGTTCTTGGGTCAGCCCTGTCCAGGTTGTCTCCAAGAAGAGAGGTTTAAATATAATTAAAAATGAAAAAAATGAAGAAGTCCAAGTTAGGAAAGACACAAAATGGAGAGTCTGTATAGATTATAGGAAGTTGAATACAACCACTAAGAAGGACCATTTTCCAATGCCCTTCTTGGACCAAATGATTGAGAGTCTTGCTGGAAATGAGTTTTTCTGTTTCTTGGATGGGTATTCTGGTTACAACCAGATTCATGTTGATATAAAGATAAGGAAAAGACCACTTTCACGTACCCCTTTGGGATATTTACCTATAGGAGGATTCCCTTTAGGTTGCGTGGAGCTCTAGACACCTTTCAAAGGTGTATGATGGCTATCTTTTCAGATATGATTGAGAGAATCATTGAGGTTTTCATGGATGATTTCTTCATTGTGGGTATCACTTTTGATACTTGTCTTAGAAATATGGAGTTAGTCTTAGAGAGATGCATTGAAACCAACCTTGTTCTTAATTGGGAGAAATGTCAATTCATGGTTACAGAAGGTATTGTGATTGGTAATAAAGTATCCAAGAAGGGTCTAGAATTTGATACTGCTAAAATTGATGTTATTCAAAAATTTCCATCTCCTGTAAATGTTAATGGTGTTAGAAGTTTCCTATGTCATGCTGGTTTCAACTAGAGATTCATAAAATATTTTTCAAAAATAACTAAGCCCTTATGTTCCTTGCAGGTCAAGGATGCACCTTTTAATTTTGATGAAAAATGTTTGAAATCATTTAATATGCTTAAAGAGAAACCCACTACATCACCCATTATCACTGAAACTGATTGGAAACTACCTTTTGAGCTAATGTGTGATGCTAGTGATATGGCTGTTGGTGCTGTACTTGGACAGAGGAAATATAAGATGTTACATGTGGTGTATTATTTTAGTAGACTGCTATATGAAGCCCAAAATAATTATACTACTACTAAAAAATAATTGTTAGCTATTTTCTTTGCTCTGGAGAAATTTAGACAGTACTTGTTGGGATCTAAAGTCATCATTTTCATTGATCATTCTGATTTAAAGTACTTATTGTCTAAAAAGGAAACTAAAACCAGGCTGATTAGATGGATTCTATTGCTTCAAGAATTTTATTTAGAGATTAGGGATAAGCAGGGAGTTGAAAATTTAGTTGATGAACACTTATCTAGGATTACTATTACTCAATCTGAAGATATTAGCGAGGTAAAATCTACATTTCCTGATGAAAAACGTCTCACTGTGTCAATCAGGCAATCTGCTTGGTTTGCAGAGTTTGACAACTTCCTGGCAGCAGGTGTCCTTCCCAAAAATCTGTCAAATAACCAAAGAAAGAAATTCATTTCTAATCTTAAGTACTATCTTTCGGATGATCCTTTGCTGTTTAGAAGTTGCGCTGATGGTATCCTTAGGAGGCATGTGCCTGAGGAAGAGATGCTTCTGGTTTTAGATATTTGTCACTCCTCACCTTGGGGAGGTCACCATGGTTGTGAAATAACTTCTTAGAAAGTTTTACAATCTGGTTTTTATTGGCCTACACTCTTTAAGGATGATTGATGTTTTGTGGTTGGCTATGATAGGTTTTAGAGGCTTGGAAATGTGGGCAGGAAGCAAGAGTTACCCCAAAAATGAATTCTGGAAGTATAAATTTTTGATGTCTGGGGATTAGATTTCATGGGTCCATTTCTATCATCTCATGGGAATTAATTTATTCTTATTGCTGTAGACTATGTTTCAAAATGGGTTGAGGTAGTTTCATTGCCCAAGAATCATGGAAATTCTGTAATAAAGTTTTTTAAGAAGAATATCTTTACAAGATTTGGAGTCCCAAGATCTTTCATCACTGATAATGGAACACACTTTAAGAATTATAAATTTAAATCTTTGATGGAGAAATATGGCTATGTTCATAAAACTGGTACACTTATCATCCGTAGTCTAGTGGATAGGTGGAAATCTCAAATATGGAACTTAATCAAATAATTTAGAAAACTGTTTCAACCTCTAGGAAAGACTGGTCTCTTCAGTTGGATGAATCTTTATGGGCATATAGAATTGCTTTCAAGACCCCAATAGGTATGTCTCCTTATAGGCTGTTGTTTGGGAAATTTTTTTCATATACCTATGGAGTTTCAACATAAGTCTTATTGGGCAGTTAAGGCTTTGAACTTTGATTTTAAGAGTTCTGGTGAGAGGAGATTACTTGAGAAAAGTGAGATTGTTGAAATTAGGAGAGAGAGAGTTATGATAATTCAAGAATTTATAAATAGAGGACTAAAATATTTCATGACTCTATCATACAAAATAAGGAATTTAAACTTAGAAAGAAGGCCCTCCTCTTTAACTCTAGACTTAAACTCTTTCCTATAAATCTAAAGTCTAAGTGGTCTGGACCTTTTACTATAGTGATAGTTCTTAAGAATGGAGCTATAGAAATTATAGGTGAAGAGAATAAACCCATGTTGGTTAATGGGAAGAGAGTGAAACATTATTTTGAGGGACAAACTAAGGGATTAGTTGCCTTCATGGTGCTGGAAAAATGATCTTGAATAAAGTCTGGCTGAAGACTTTAAAACTTAGCGCGGCATGGGAGGAAACCCATGGTCCTTTTTGTCTTTACTTTGTTTCTTTTTAAACATGAATAAAGTGCTGCTTCTGTGGTCTATTTTTGAAAAAATACTGTTACTGGTTGTTCTTGGTCTTCTAATTCTGTCTCAGGATGGTGCTTCTTGTGTCAATAAAAGTGTGGAATTTCCATACTGGTGATAAATTGACAAATATAGTTAGGGAATTACTCAACTCATAATTTTTGCATGAAAAAATTATGCTCTAGTTGTTAATGCTTTAAAAAATTTCTGTTTGTATTATAAATTCTTTAATATATTTGCTTTAAATCTACTACATATCTTGTATACTAAAAAACTTTTGTTTCATTTCACTAAGTTGAATAAAAAAAATCTGCATGTACTTCACTACTGGAAATTGAAATTCATTGTTATTAAAATATTCTCACTACTTGAAATTAACTGTGTGTGTGTGGGGGGGGGGGGGGGTGGGGGTAATTACAGGCTGACAAATTTTGTTGAATCTACTTTGCAAAAAGGAGTTAGGTATGCTTGCTTTATGATTAATTCAACATCCATTTGAATCATACTTTGTTAAAATGCTTACACCCATTTCATTGTTCACCCACAAATTACCTGATATTTCTTGAACAAAATTGAAAATTTATGTCACTGGACTTAAATATTAATGTGTGTACTTGCTTGCGAACCTGCCGATTATTTATTCATTGCGGAAAAAAATATTTTTTAATTTCAAAGAGACACTTTATACATGTCATCTATCTACTAAATTGAAAATCTATTTTTACCTTAAATGTTTAATTGTTCTTCTCCATGTTCAGAAGTCATCTTTGGGTACAAATTTGGGTTTTAAGTGTGGGGGAGGCGGTCCATTCTAGAATGTGCTAAAATTTTCTTAATTGTAATTCCATCAATTTCCACTACAACTTCAAACTTTTCGTTAAAAAATGGGTAATTTTTTTAATTTTTTTTTTATAATTTTAGGCTTTACACTTAACTCTAATGAGTCTTGCCTAAGGACAATGCCTTGCTAGTAGTTAAGGATTTCTTTGAATCTTAAATTAACGAGTTTGGATGATTTATGAGTTATCTTACTTAGTGATTTGATGGAAATTTTGGTTTAGGAACTACTTATGAAAGTGATTTGGGTTAAATTTTTGTAGAGTTATGATCATATCCTTTGGAACTGGAAGTTTGATTTTGATTCTAGGGAACTTATCGTCTTTTAATTATTAAAGTAACTGCCTTAATGAGACAATATAAATGATTTTTTTATAAAAATCTTTTGAAACTGGGGTAGTCTAGGAATCTGGGATCCCACGGTGAGTCTCTAAGACCCTAGATGCTGGGTGAATTTCTATTTACTATAATCCCTCTGTACACTCTGAATAAGTGCATTGCACAGTGCTTAGTACAATGATACACGACTTGGGAAAAATAAAATAAAGTGTCTAGGGTCAAAAACGAGTTCATTAAGGTGAGGGGAATGATGAACAATGGATGAAGAATGGGTAAATTGGTTTATATGGGAGTCATTTAGGTTGTTTTATTAGGGTGATTCAAAAAAAATATTTATTGTTGGAACCTAGGTGATGAGACAAAGTACATAGTTCCTCTGGTTAAGTTTATAATTCCACATAGATTTTACATTTTTTCACTCTTGAGATTAGAACCTGAGCTTGGATTGAAGTGATTCATTAAGTTGTTTCACATATGTGGCATGAAATCTTCATTGGTTTATGATTCATAGTTTTTTAGATTAATCTTTGATTACTTGTTCTTGGCCAGACATCATTTGAAACATTTTCAAAAATCCTATTGACACTTTAGTCCTCTGTTTCTAAGTGCTGGACATGAAATAGTTTTCACTGAATCTTTAAATACTACAATATGTTTTTAAATGATAATTAAACATGGGATTGTTTGAGGACAAATAATGCTTAAGTGTGATAGAATTTTATGTGACTCTATTTTTACATAGTTTTGCGACATTTTTTTACTTTGTTTTTAATGATTTAATTAATTATTTAATCAATAAATACTAAATAATTGCAATTTTGTATTTTAATAATTAATTTTGTTAATTAATCAATTTTTATAATTAATTGTGTATTTTTAGTCTTTAAATTAATAAATTTAATCTTACTTTACTCTTCTAATTAAATTATGTCCTAATTAGTTTTGTTAATTTAAATCTGCTTGCCTTTTTAATAAACTAAGATTTTTATAAAAAATTATTTAATTATCATAATTATATTTAATTAACTTAGTCTTTATTTTAATATTTTATCTTTTAATTTAGTTTCATTATAATAGGTTAACAATGTTAAATAATTTCTCTAATTTTCCTGCTAATTACTTAAGTTAAGAATTGTAGTTCATACTACATAAATTAGATCTCTTTTAACTTTAAGTATTCACTTAGTTGTTTAAATAATTAATTAAGGGTTTTAAAACATTAATTATTTAATCTTAAGTATGCAATTAGATTATTTAGTCACTAATTTTTGTTTTTAGTCTACCAGTGAGGTAGACAAGAGCTATCAGTAACCTATTAGGTCATCGATGCTAACCTTTTCATTCACTGCTTACCTTTTAATTAATTATATAGTAATTTTAATTTAAGTAATATATCAATTTAGATTATAAAATTTTTAGTTCTTAATTTAAGTGTTATCAATTAAAAATTTTTATTGTAATTTTAAAGTTTAATGTTTAATAAAAAATCTGTTTTAAATTTATGGTGTTCAACATTATTTTAATTAATTAATTTCAATCTTTTTATTTAGTTACTTAAGTTTTAATTTTAAGTTCAATTTATGCGTTTTTAATTTTTGAAGGTCACCATTAGTTATATATTTTTGTTCTATCTGTGACCCTTTTCTTAATGGGTAATAGTGTCTATTAAGTATACCAGTGAGCTTTTGTCATCGGTGATCCTTCTATTTAATTTTCACCGGAAACTTATTTACCAGTAACCTTAATGTTTAGTGTATCGGTAATTTTTTTTCAACGGTGACCTTATTTACTGGTAACCTTAGTTTTTTTCAGCCCACAAACGACCTTATTTATTTTTACCGCTAACAGTTACCCCTTATTTTTATTCTACTGGAAACCTTTAACTGTGCTTTTGGTGACCTTTCAACCAACGGTGAGATTATTTTTTATATATCTATCAGTGATCTTTTATTATCACTATCAGTAACATGTCTATTTTATTTAAACTATTAGCAACATTATATTTTTATACTTAACGGTAGCCTTTGTTTTTCAACTAACAATGACCTTTGTTTTTTTAACCAACTATGAACTTTTATTTTAAATCTAACAATGACCTTTCTTCCCTTGCACATCACCATTAGACTTCATCCCCTACATCTCACCATTTTCATCTCTTCCTTAAAATGTTTTACCGCTTACTCACCTCACGGTCTCTCCATTTCACCTTTTTTCCCATAGCCTCCTTCATATCCTCACGATGACACCAGTACCATTCACCATCTATTACTCAGTTAATCAAATCACCTCCATAGAGGCCCAGAGCTAATATGGTTTCAGTCCATAGGAAATTCAACATAGGGGCAATAATAAACCTCAGTCGAAGACGATGAACACATAATCACACCACTATTAATAATCAGATTTCCAGAATTGATGGTGTCAATGAAAAACCTAAGTCCATGTCGTCAATGAGTTTGATCTCATGATGTACTAGTCACTCAGTTGAGTTCCAAAGCTATCAGAATTCACTACTATCACGATGTGCCAGATCTGGAGAAGGTGAATAAGGAAGAACAGTTTGCTGCAAATTGAGGTCACTCCTCGAGGGAGGAGAAGCCGGTGCCATTTTTTTGGAGTGCTCACTTTCAGGATGCCACTCGAGTTGCTGTTTCATGAGGAGGAAGATCCACAGCATGGTTCAGTGTTGATGAGAGGAGGAATTGTGTGTACTGTTTCTTTATGTGGAGTCACCTAGTGTCGTTTTCTCCTGGAGAGTTGCATGTTGAAGTCGACGTTGGAGTACAGACCTACCACCCTGCCATGGAGCCACCGATTCTGAAACTCCATGACGCACTAATCCAACCGCTAGTTTTTAGAGGACGAAGGGGGTGATGATGCACCCCTTTGTGAAAAAATAGAATACTGGAACCCTCCCTTCCCTATGGCTGCGCAGAGAAGAATTGGCGAAGAAGACCAGAAAAAATAATTTAATAAAAATAAACAAATAAAAATAGAATAACAATAAAATAAATAATTAAGATAATAAAAAATTAAAAAAACATAGAAACTAAAATATAAATAACTAATAATAATAGATAAATAATATCAATATTCAAACAAATTAATTAAAATATACAAAAATGAAAATATAAAATGCTAAACTTATTAATAAAAATAATATAAATAAATTTAATACTTTAATGAATCTAATAATTATAAATTAACATCTTTTAGAATAAAATAATTATAAAATATAATAACCATATAAAATTTTATAAATTATAACAATTGAAACAAAATTTTAATTATGATAAACTTAAAGTAAAAATCTTAAGTTACATAAATCTCCACAAAAACAAAATACTAATTATCAATCTAATAATTACTAAACTTTTAATTTAATATAATTAATAATTAATCACCATCATAAACTAATTATATAAATAATAACATGTAACAAGATTAAATAAAATAAGTTAATTAACATGTAAAAATAGTAACTAGTGACTATTAATTTAAATTTAATAACATCTAAGCATTATTTAATACAATTTCTATTTGCCTGTAAAGGATAACATTTTAACGCTAATTCTTTCATTTATTTTACTTTTCTAACCTTGTAGGTTCATTTAAGAGATGGGAAATCATCCAAGTGCACTTAAATAACTTATGTATAGTTAGTTACATGAGAAAAACTAGTGCGACGTGCCAGTTATGAAAAAACGCACGTGTACGGTGCAACATAGCAAGATGAACTCAAGTCAGTAAATAGAGTAATGACATGCATATTTTGATAGCATGATACTTAAGTAGAGAAAATAGAAGATTGAAGGGGGACATTTGGGGGGGGAATTCATTCGATCAACCACTTACATCGAGAGCAGAGTAGAGAACATAGAGGGCGACTCTAGAACCACTTCCTGGAGCTGGAGAAGCGTAAGAGAAGAGTATATTTCAGAGAGTTTGAATTTCCTTTGTTTTTGAATTCATACACTCTGTTTAGCATGTTTTAAATTATTGTTATGTTAATATACATGTTTTATATCTAGGTTTCTAGTTCAGGGATAAATTGAAGTATCACTGGTTACTTTTATATGTTCTTTTTCAATTCATCTTTAGATGTAATTAGTATTGATCGATGAGATCGATACTGAATTCATCCAATTGAATTGTTCCACCAAAATTTAATTTCGAAACTTCACAATCAATTTGTGAGATTGATCATGAATACATTTTTCAAAAGATAATAAATTCTTAAGACATTAGGACTTATGGTGAGTTTGTCCTGTTGTTACTTTCAAATTGTTTTCAGGTGATTTATTTCTGGAGTGTCAAACTTTAGAATAGATTGACTAGTGTGAATTATCTCCTGGAGAGGGATATAATTCATACTTTTATGGTTGTATTATACTATATCTTTTAAGTGAATTTAAATACCTCTAAAACCAGTTTAATGGATATTTTTCCCTGGGCGTTTACTCTGATAGTTCGTTTATTAGCACTTTATATTTTAGTTTTTCACTATTTTCAATTAGTTTTCTATTTCATTCTAGTCTAGATCTAAAGCATATAAAAAATAGTGTTACTTTTTTGATTTAATAGACAAAACATTTAAAAAGTAAAAAAGGAGTATCCACTCCACTATAGAGAACAATGAAGTTTTTGAAGTTTTTTTGATTAATAGTGTCCAGAATTTCCTTCCCTGTGGGCTCGACCCTACTTTCCACATATACAATAGTTATTAAGATTATAAATTTTAAACATTGAATGACTTAAATGATGGTACAGGTCACTATCCCATATACATGGAAAATATAATTTACCTCGATTATTGTAATTTTTCTAGTTTTGCAATTATTACAGTTGATTTGATTTCACTATTGGGTGATTCACATGTTTTGTGCTATTATTATTGATATTATTGAGGTTCTATTTCTATTGCAACCTGATGAGATGAGGGTATGCCATATCATGCATCATATAGAAATTTTGTAGATAACACATGTCATATATTCTTTCCATGCCATTTAGAGTGCATTACTGATTTCAATTTTTTTATGATAGATGTTGTGCTAGATATGCATGCTGTTGTTATAGATGCCTTCATAGAATTTAGACTATTTGATAGGGTATTGGATTGTTTAAGGTTTCATTTGACTAAACACCAAACTCTGGTTTTTGAGGTGTTATGGGCCCTCATGGATGGGAATTTGGTGGATCATCACACTATTATGCTTGTATATGACATGTATAAGATTCTAATCTTCTATTAATAGGGATTATGGGTCCTCACAGATCGTAATTTGGCACTTTAATGTTCGTTTCAGGGTTTTTTTTGATCCAATGTAGTTTATGAGGCTTACTGTCTAGAAAAACCCAAAATATATTGTGTGTATTTGTGAATACACCCCATGTATCCTTCTATTTGGGAAGGAAATATTTTTATCAAGTACACACCGTGTACTTAGGGTACACACTGTGTAGTCTCTAACAGTGTTACTACTTGTGTGGGAATAGCCATGGGGTTGGT
Organism: Viscum album; assembly: GCA_963277665.1. Classification (NCBI taxonomy): domain Eukaryota; kingdom Viridiplantae; phylum Streptophyta; class Magnoliopsida; order Santalales; family Viscaceae; genus Viscum; species Viscum album. The sequence goes on along the minus strand of CAUJRU010002192.1, from coordinate 32,843 downwards.
AAATACTTGGAGGAACACGCGGTGTATCATACATACAGACCGTGTTGTAAGGACCGTGTGTCCACCCATGTGACTAACGACACAGATGGATAAAACATAGGTTATACATGATGTCTCAAGCTTGACCATGCTGTGTAGTTTAACCCATGTATCCGGCTGTGTGACTAACAACAAAGATCATCAAAATCCTTCTAGAAAACACAGTGTCTAGAATGAACAAGTTGTGTAGTCTCATTCTAGGAGAACCGTGTGGGTTAGTCATGTAGAAGAACTCAGGCTGGGGGAAATGATTCAAGTGCACACTGTGTCTTGGGAGAACACGTCATGTGTATGGGGTGTTACATGACCAGGGTTAGTAGGAGTACATTCCCATGTAAAGGATTAAAGGAACATGCTGTGTAGGGGTCATACTGTCGTGTATCCCTATTTTAAAAAACTTGAATGATTTTTTCTCATGTTCCTTCTTGCACTTCTAAGTTTCAGTCCTTAATAATCATGATCTAACGTCTGTGCTTGACCTTGCAGAGTTATTCCACCGTGATGTCCTCCTGTTGTATTGCAAATTCAGGGTAGTTTCTAGACACAAAAATAGCTAATCAAGAACTACCATCATATCCTCTAGTCATGCCTATCTTGGCACCAACCATCATTGTAGATACAGGTGCCGATGCACAGTTCCAAGAAGGCTTCATGAGTTTTTTTCAGACTTTCCAGGGAGCACCACATCCTGCCCTGTCTATGGAAGAGTTGACACGGGTCTTTCAACATCAGAATTATCCCACTTTCTCAAGGGATGGAGGACCTTATGATGTTGAGTCATGGTTAGAAGCCACACTATCTTACTTCGAATATATGGAGATTCCTCCATAGAGGAGGGTGAAGCTTGCAACTTATATGCTTCGGGATTCTGCCAAGAGATTGTGGGATGTGATCTCGCAGGCACGATGCTAGTAGGGTACGGATTGGGATGAGTTTCATCGTACCTTTTACTATTACTTCTAACCAAAGACTTTGAGAACCAATCGAGCCCGAGAGTTCATAAGTCTGGAGCATGGTACTCTTTTAGGCATGGGGTATTCTTCTCACTTCACAGAACTGTAGTGCTTCACACCCATTCAAGGGGGTGATGAGTTATTCCTTGTGAGGATGTTTGAGGATGGTCCTAGGCATGACATCCGATCTCAGGTGAAAATCTTCATGTTGACTTCCATTTATTCTGTCATCAACCAGACACTGATCACAGAGCTCAACCTGAGGGATTCTGGAGCTTTGGGACAGGGCGGTTTAACATCCAGAGTTGGTGCCTCTCCAGCTGATAGTAGGAAGCACCACATGGAGTCTACATGTCAAGATCCGAGTTGGAGAGATACACCTTAAGTTAGCCTGGTGGTATGCTACCAATGTGGGAAGGGCGGGCATATGAAGCCACATAGCTTGAGAGAGCCAGTTGAGTGCCGATCTTGCAGAAATATGGGACATCTTTAGTGGTTCTATCAGTTTTTATCACGAGAAGAAAGTGGCATAGGTTCTTTTATGACTCCTAGTTCAGGAGAAGGACCACCATTTTCTCATCATTCAAGGAAATGGAGTTTTTCTGGACATTCAAGCTGAGGTGGGGGTCATGGTTATGGTAGCCAATCACTAGGATTTCAGCAAAAACAGGGTGGATCAGCGCAGGATGGATAGGCAGGACACATGGCTGTAGTAGAGGTTAGACTTTGGTAGTGGAGCAGACCATGCAGGAGCAGGATCCCAGACCCTCCACATTCAGAGGTACGATCCTAGTGGCCTTAGTTTTAGATTCTGCACTTTTCGATACAAAAAATTCCCATAGTTTCATATATGTTTCTATTATGGAGATACATGGGCTCTGTATATTTACTTTTTCTGATGTCTTGATGCTAGAAACTCTATTGGGGACTAGAACAGCTAGTTTACGTTAGTGAAAGGAGTGACCTCTTGAGGTTGGTGGGTGTCACTTATTTTAGGACCTTTATATCCTAGAGATGATAGGATATGATGTCATTCTCAGAATGGAATGGTTAGTTTCTTTCTAGGCTGTTGCTGACTGCTATTGCCGTAGGGAAAGTTTCCATAACCAGAGGTTAGTTTGTTCTTACATAAGGGAGAATGGGATGTCTAGGCATGTAGAGCAGGACCTGAGAATCATGTGTTGGGAGAAGTTATATCCTATATTACTAGTCTGTATCTGAATGACCAGGGGACTTCATAGTTGTACTTTCCTCCAGTGGTTGATTATTTTTGGGATGTCTTTCTAGAGGATTTTTCTTGGTTTACCTCCAGAGTGAGAGGTGGAATTTTCTATTGATCTTGTACTAGGAGAAGAATCAGTGTCCATTTATACTTATAGGATGGATAAACCAGATTTAAAAGAGTTTAAGAAGTAGTTGGATGCGTTGTAGTAAAAGAGTTTCATCTGACCTAGTACTTCTACTTAGTGTTCGCCTGTTCTTTTTGTGAAGAAGGTAGACAATACCCTCAGACTTTGTGTGGATTATTAGAAGCTAAACTAGTTGATTGTCAAGAACTAACATCCCTTTCCAATGATTTATGCTCTCTTTGATCATCTTTGAGGAGATCGAGTGTTCTCGAAGATTGACTTGAGATCCAGTTATCATCAGTTGCATGTTAGACCACTATATATTCCTCTTACATCCTTTTAGAGTAGGTATGATCTATACGAGTATGTGGTTATGCTGTTCAGTCTCATGAACGTGCTTACAGTTTTAATGGAACTGCTAAATCGAGTGTTCCATCCATACATGTATTCTTTCATGGCAGTGTTCGTGGATGATATCTTGGTGTACTATCACACTCTACACAACCATGCCACACACCTTGAGATCATTTTGAGTACACTGAGAGATCATTAGTTGTATGATAAGCTCTCAAAATGGAACTTTTGGATAGACTGGATTCACTTCTTAGGTTATGTTATCTCAGCATCAGGAGTATCATTAGACACTAAGAAAGTGAGAGCAGTACTTTCCTAGGTGCAATTGAAGAATGTCTTTGAGGGAAGAAGTTTTCTAGGTTTGGATGGATACTACATACATTTCATGTAGAAATTCTCATGCCTATAAGCACCACTGTAGGGCATGACTAAGAATGGTGTGAAGTACATATGGTCAGATTCATGTGAGTCAGCCTTTCAGGAGATGAAAGGGATGTTGACTTCAGAACCGATACTAGTATTTACAATGCAAGAAAACAGCTATATGGTTTTCTATGATGCATCAGATATCGGTCTGGGAGGAGTGATTATGTAGGGAGAAGGAGTTTTTGTGTTCTATTCTCAGTAGTTGAGGCCACATGATAGGAATTACCTGATGCACGATCTCGAGTTGGATGCTATTGTTCATACTTTATGTTTTTGGATACATTATCCTTTGGGGGAGAATCTTTTGGTTTTCAATGACCAAAAAAGTCTCAAGTATATCATCACTTAGAGTGATCTGATCCTGAGACAACAAAGGTTGGTCGTGTACCTTCAGTACTTTGACTTTGAGGTTTCCTACATGCTTAATAAAATAAATAAAGTAGCTGATGCATTGAGCAGAAGGACTCAGATACAAGAAAATCAAGAGGCCAATAGTGAGTGACAGCTTATGGATTTGTTCTCTGAGATGCATTTGGAGGTACACGACAGACAGAGGCAGACATTTCATTCTTCTGTAGTTGCTACCTCTACTCTTCTTGACCGAGTGCGAATGAGGAAACTATCAGATTCTGAAGGCCATTTTAAACAAGAGAGTGTGTTAGGAGAGGACCCTATTCTAGGAGGGACCATAGGTGAGGGTGAGATATTTCCTTTTCATGGGCGCATATGGGTGTAAGCAGACATACGTGAGGATTTGATGTGGGACTTTCATTCCTTAGTTTGGGAAGTTCATCCAGGTGTCACCAAGATATATCGATATCTACACCGTTAGTATTGGTGGCCAAGAATGAAGAGAGATGTTGCTGGTTTTGTGATGAGGGGTTCCACCTATCAGCAAGTGAAGGTGGAGCATCAATGACCAGTAGGGCTTTTAAAGCAGTTACCCATTCTCAAAAGGAAGTGGAATGAAGTCGCGATGGATTTTGTGACTAGTTTTATGAGGTCAAATCGAGGGAAAAATGTAGTTTGGATTGTCATTGATAGACTCACAGAGGTTTCACACTTCTTATCGATCAAGGTGACCTTCAGTGTTGATGAGTTGGGAAGGTTGTACATCTTGGAGATTTTACGTCTACATGGGGTTCTACACTCCATTATTTCATATAGGGATGCATGCTTTACTTCTTAGGTCTGGTAGGGACTGTAGAGGGCTTTGGGTACACAAGTACTTATGAGTAAAAATTACCATCCCCAAAGAGATGACTAGTCCAAGTGTACGATACAGGTGTTGGAGGACATGATTTGAGCATGCGTCCTTGATTTTGGAGGTTCTTGGGAGAAGAAAATAACTCTTGTGGAGTTTTCCTAAAATAATAGCTTTCAGGAAACTATTCAGATGGAACCTTACGAGGATTTATACAGTATGCCACACCGGTCACCTCTATGTTGGTTGGAAGTAGGAGAGGTAACTATTCCAGGAACTCATCTTGTCTAGGAGACCACTGAGTAAGAGGAGTTGATTCGGAAGAGGATGGCTACTGCATAGTCATGCCAGAAGTCTTATGCTGATCGATGAAGACAACCTCTGGAGTTCGAGGTTGGAGATTAGTTTTTTCTACGTGTTACACTGAGGTTGGGATATATGAGGATTAGGAGATAGGGAAAGCTCTCAATGAGATACGTTAGGCCATTTAAAGTTTTGGAGAGAGTCAGACCGATTGCCTATTGGTTGTAGTTATCTTAGAGGTACCAGGATATGCATGATGTCTTCCACATTTCTCAGCTATGACATTACTTCACAGACTCATCTCATGTTTTTCAACCTAATGAGGTTGAGCTGGAGGTGGACGCATCATTCGAGGAGCATCCTATCCGGATTGTTGATGATAGTGCAAAGGTTCTTTGTGGCCGGTCTGTTCCTCTGGTATGAGTTCAATGAAAGAACAGGCGATTACAAGATGGGACTCGGGAGAGGGAGGCCGATATACAATCGTATTGGCCATAGCTGTTCAAGTATTCTTCTTCTATGCCGAATTTCTAGGGAAATTTGGGGATGAATTTCTTTTAGGGGTGATGTTTTTAAGAACCCAAACCTTCTTTTAAAGTATGGGTTTTTCTTTTATGGTGTTTTTGAGAAAAAGAGGAGAATCTATAAATTTAAGGAGTTCACTCCATGTACTAAGGAGTACACACCTTGTACCCGGTTACCATAGGTGGCTGTGTACTAGCCGCGTGATGGTCGAGTACATGGTCATGTGGGGTGACCTAGAGACTGCCTAAAGCGGGTCCTAGTAAAGTTATATACACATTTTGTAATTTTAAAAGACATTCCATGTACTTTTTTTTAATTTTTTATATCAGACCGGGGTCACGTCTCATTCACAAAAATCAATTCTTATCAGCTCGTCTCATCTTGGAGCGACCAAAGCTGACAATTCTTCTCTGGGCCCCCGATGCACGGTTCGTTATCCGATTTTACCATTGTCAATTGCATTGAAATTTCCATGGTGAGTACTTTGTTCTTCTAGAGTCTCAGATCTTGATTTAAATTCTTTCTTAAGATATCATTGGTTGAATTTTTTAGACTTTTTTGTAGATCTACGACGTTCTAGGTTGATTAAAGGGCCGAACCCAGAGTATATCAATCATAGAATGCTAAGGTAGGTGGTTTGTGCCTTTTCATAGATTTTATTTGTGTTATATATGAAAAATTTCCCAATACTCTTATTTAAAGTATTGTGTGATTAGGTATTTTAACCCTGTTGATGCCTGTTATGCTTGTTTGCTTGAGTTAGGGATCTTATTTGTGAATAGGGTTATTTTTCCATGCTATATAGGTGTTTGAACACGTTTGATTTTATATTTATCTTTTAGTCTAGTATTTACTATTAGTCTGCTTTCTTTCCATGCTTAGTATTGTTAGGATAGAGTAATTTTATCTAATGCTATGATATTCTTTGTATCTATTTAGCCAAGTAGTTATTGAGGTTTACTTTGGCTGCTGAACATCATTTGTGCATGATTGCTTTACACAGGGCTGTGGGAACCTGGTGTAGTGAGACCATAGGGGGAATTGGTATTAAGGGATTCCACAGAGTGTCTGTTATTTTTATCACACTATGAAACCATAGGGGAGATTAATGTTGAGTGCTCCATCAGAGTGTCTATAGATACCATTTCGAGACCACATGGGGAATTGACGTTGATTTTTTCCTTAGAGTGTCTGTAGTTTATCGTTAAAAGACTCTTGGGGGAATTGATGTTGGGTACTTTCTCAGAGAGTCTTTGTTTTCATGATACCAAAGGTGTTAGAATATTTGAGCTACCTAGGAGGTCATTATATCCTTGTATAAGTTGAACCAGAGGGGTTAGGTTGTGAGAAATTTCCCAGAGGGTTTCTTGAGGTTGATTGGTTGAAAAATAGGGGATAGGCTGTGAGAAAATCCCAGAGGGTTTCTTGTTTTTTGTCTTTTAATAATTGATAAATGTAAATGAATGTAGTTGAAACTATAGAGTTGTTTATTTTTGAGGACTTTTCTATTCATTACTTCATTTTTGTATACATTACTGCTATATATATTCACAGACAGTTAGGCACAGATCTTTGGGTGGTTGCCTACAGAGATTCGTCTCACACCCTATTTGGGTCTTTCTTTTGGTCCCAAAAAGATTATATTATTATAGTAATAGATAAGGGAATGCACCCTTCTACTTCTAGTACTAGATTTCTATGAAGATAGAGAGCATGGGACCAAGCTGAGGCTTTCGATGCTGTTGGAGTTATTTACTTGTTTTTTTGTGGTTTGGTTTAGTACTCTATTACAACATTGTGACTTGTTTGGATTATTTCTTAGATACTTATGACATACATAATTATTGATATATATATATATATATATGCTCCAGTTTTTTATTTACTTTCAGTATTCTGTGGTTACTGTTGTATGGTATTATTATTGCATCCGCTACTGTTATCTGTTTCTTTCCACTGCAGTACTATACCAATGAGGGCATAATTTTTCCACTATCGCACCCAAGTACCTCAATACTAGTTGGAAGCCTCTAGAATTATTGGAAATTCTCTTGAGGACATATGACCAACCGGGTATGGGGAACCCTTGGGCAGCACCCGAAACTGGGAAACTATAAACAGATTCGGTTCTGAAAATTTAGGGCGCTATCATGATGACTTGTAACTAAGATATGGAAAAATTATGTACCTAGAGAGATGCACTGCAACTATAACAGAGATTGGAGGTTGAAAAAACCAATCTAGGAGGAAAGGCACCTCTGAAAATTTCCTAGTAACAACCTTGGGTCAAGAGAAATGAAGATATAGAGAATGGACCGAACCAAAATAGTTAAATGTGTGATTTAAAACTGGGTGCAGGCCGAGCCATGACATGTAACCCCTAGTCATGTTGTGAAGTTCATGCTAGATAAGTATTCTAAAAAACCCATCATCTCAGCTTAAAAACTTACCTTTTATCAAGTCACTTCATGTAATCCTCGATCACAACATGTAACCCATCACAACATGATCACCCATTTCCCTACTTGTACCCAACAACCATTACATGACATGTAGAATGGTTACATGGAGTATAAATTCTCTAAAACTAGTAGAAAATCCATAAAACCACCTATAATGATTTTGAACAAAATGGAACTTAGAGAGAAGAAAAAACTTACCTGCTCAAGGTAATGAGGTGTTACAAACTCCCCACTATAAAGATTTTTTGTCCCCTAGAAGTCATGTGGAAGATGTAATCCACGAAAAGAGATGAGGCCACTGATACCTCATTAATGATTCATGTTCCAAAGAATCCTGAGAATATGATCCTTGTTTCCATAGAACTATGAACAAAAAAATAATCTTCTCATGAAATAATTTCACTTGAGAGTCAATGATCTCAATTTATTTCTCCAGAATAGAAGCATCAGGCTCTAACTCAATTTCTTCCCAACTCAAAACATGAGAAGGATTAGGGTGATACTTCTTGAGATGAGATATGTCGAAAAAATTATGAAAACCTATCAAATTAATTGAAAATACTAACAAATAAGAAAACTATCCGAGCTGTTCAGTGATCTCAAATGGTCCAACAGATCTCAAAGCCAAATTTCCATGTTTTCCAAGCTGATAGTTACCCAAATAAAGAGAATATTTCAAGAAGACCCAAACACCTATAGAAAACTCTATAGGTTGATTTAGACGATCCACATATAAATTATATCATATCTGGGATATAACCAGACATAGTCACATGTCCTTGTTGGGTCGGAGAAAAAGAGAGGGAATGATGGCAAGAGGGGGGTGAATTGCCTTTTAAAAAATGATTACCAAATTAAAATCAAAGTAGAAAATGCAGCGGAAATAAAAGAGGCAAGACACACAAAATTGATAACGGAGTTCGGCCAAAACCCGGCCTACGTCTCCGCTCCCAACTCAACCGTTGAGAGATTCCTACCGCTTGCTTTTCAATTGTTTTAGCAAGAAACCCACTAGGCTTTGAGGTAGCACTAGGACCTATTACAACTTGCTTTCTGTGGTTTAGCAAGAACCCACTTGCTTTTGATGGTTTAGCAAGAACCCACTAGCCTTTTTACAGGTGAAGGATAGCTCACCTTTTTCTCAAGCTTTTTAAAGGAAAATCTTGTGAACCTCTTCACACCTTAGTGGTGGTGTGAAACCCAAAAGAAAGGGGGATGAGAAAAGGGTTTGGGGTTTGTAGGCACAAACCCAATATTAAGCTCAAAATAAATAAAACAAGAAAAACCGTGATTGAGGAAGACTTGGGCGCCAAAGTATGATGGAGTTGATGTAGCGTGCTCTCCCAAGATTCTTGAGTGGTGCTCTTGGATGTGGAAATGGATGGAGCACTTGGGGTTCCCTTGGAACAATCTGCCGGAGCTTCGCCAAAATGATCAACAATGTGTCCGGTGGCTTGGGTTAAGTTCCGGGGCTTCCTAGGCCTTTATTTATAGGCTAGGAACCTTCAAGTATCCGTTGGAGGACTTTGGAGCTGTTGGAAAAGGCCTCGGAGCCATTGGGAGGCTTTTGGAGTTGACTGGTCAAAGCCAATGGCTAGTTTGACCAGGGCTACCGGCTGGCCGGTACAGGGCCACCGGCTGACCGGTGCCTTGGCAGAGGAGAAGCATATAGGTCCAGGCTCTACCGGCCGACTGGTGGAGGAGCCACCGGCTGGCCGGTGGCAAGACAGTAGCAAATACTATTTGGGCTGGGTGCCACAGGTCGATCGGTGACAGAGCCACCGGTCGACCGGTGGAACCTGGCAGTGGGCAATGCCTCTGCCAGTTCCACCGGCTGGCCGGTGCTATCACACCGGTTGGCCGGTGGACTGAATTTCAGTCAATTTTGCCAACTTTCTTGGGTCAATCCTTTGGCAATCTTTTGCCTATCATCCACAACACTTAAAAACAAAGTTAGATAAACATGAAAGTGATTGTGATCATGAAAATTAAACCACGAGGGGATACGAGAGGTACAACAGTCCTGAATCTTTACAAACATTTCCTGAACCAAAATTGGTCAAACTAAAGATACTTCACCCACCTCTGCCCAATAAAGAGGTGATCTGCATGGGAGACCATATAATGCCTCAAAGGGAGATATTCTAATTGATGAATGAAAACTATTTTTATAAACAAACCCAACTAGTCCTAGATGGCCACCCCATGATCAACTGAAATTCAAGATACAAGCACAGAGCATATCCTCCAGGATCTGAATGACATGCTCTATCTAACCATTTGTCTGTGGATGGTAAGGTGTGATCAAATTTATCTAAGTTCCCATTGAATTTTGATTACTCCTATAGAAACTTGAGGTAAACCTAGGATCCCTATTTGAAGTAATAACAGAAGTTCTCCCATGTAACCTAAAAATATCTTGCACATACAGATTACCCAAATCTTCAACTTTAGTGGTATCCTTGATCAGAATAAAATGAGAAGACTTCGTCAACTGATCAAAAACCACCCAGATAAAATTATTTCCTTGGGGAGTTCATGGTAATCCAAAAAAATACATGGATACCTCATCCCATTTCCAAATTGGTACCAAAATATGTAGAAGAAAACTAGAGGGTTTCAAGTGCTCTGCCTTTATCCATTGGCAGGTGTAACAACGAGGCACAAAATCTATGATTTCACACTTCATACCTGACCACCATAATCTTATCCTCATGTAATAATACATCTTCATTGTTCCTAGGTGAATGAAACACAAATAGATGTGACAATAAAACAAGACTAAACTCCTCACATATATAGGAATGCCAACCATTTTGACAAAGTGAAACATACCTTTTGAAGAAAGTGACCAACCCGAAATGGTCTCCCCACCAAAAAGGCTTTCTTGAGTCTTAAAAAACTCATCACACTATTGTGGAATCTTCCAGATAAACTCAATGAGAGATGATGACAACTAAAAAATGTCTAGAACCATGCCTAAAACATTCTATTGAGCATTTAGGTTCAACTGAGGGAAAATCCCCATAAGGTTCCACTCATCCTTTGATTCCAGGACAACATGTGATGGTACTTTCCTGCTAAGAGAGTCTACAATAACATTTCCCTTTCTTGGGGTGCATGTGATATCTAATTCAAACTTCTAAAGTTATTCCAAACATAGTTTTTGTCTAAGATTCAAGTCTTTCTGAGAAAAGATACATCTCCAACTCTTATGATCATCGAAGAATGTAAACTTTCACCCAAAAGATAGGGCCACCAATAATTAAGAACATGCATGAATTCTGCATGGTCTAAATCATGATTGGGGTAATTATTCTCATGCGGTCGATGTTGATGTGATCCATAAGCTACCACATGGTTATCCTGCATAAGAAAACATCCCAAACTAGCATCCAAAGCATCTAAAAACACCATGTATCCCCTACCGGGATCAGGTAAGATCAAAATAGAAGTTGATGTTAGAATCCTTTTTAGTTCATGGAAGGAATTTTGACACTTTGCATCCTAGTTTAATTTCACCAATTTCTTAGTAAGAACAGTCAAAGGTGAAACCATCTTAGAGAAGCCCTTCAAAAACCATCGATCATATCCCGCAAGACCATGGATTATTCATATCTCAAATACATTTCATGGTTCCTTCCAAGATAGAACAAACTTCACCTTCTCATGATCAACTAATAAGCCATGTTTGTAAATATTATAACCTAATAACTTCACTACTTAAATCCAGAAACTGCATTTAGAAATCTTTCCATTCAAATGGTGACTTATCAACATTTTTAGAACCAAACTTAGATGGTTCTCATGCTCACTCTTAGATGTTGAATAAACCAGAATATCATCCATGAACAGTACCAAAAATCTGTCAGGATATTGATGGAATATATGATTCATCAAGGCCCTAAAAATTGTGGGAGTGTTAGTCAGACCAAAAGGCATCATAAGATATTTGTAATGGATATACCTTCTCCTAAAATCTATCTTCAGTATATCAGACTCCCAAACTCTGAGCTGATGATAACCCGACCAAAGATCAATATTTGAAAACCACTTTCCCCCCTTTAACTGATCAAATAGATCATCCACATGAGGAAAAAGATATTTATTCATAACTTTCACCCAATTCAACTTTAGATAGTCCAAACATAAACAAAGTGAAGCATATGCTTTCTTAGCAAAGAGCACTGAGGTTTATAAAGGAAAAACTCTAGGTAAAACGAAACCCTTTTCCAATAGGTCATCCAACTCAATATTGAACTCTTTTATATTTGTTGGTTCCATATGATAACAAGGAATCAATATCAGATGTGTACTTGGTACAAGGTCAATCGTAAACTCTACCTCACTCTCAGGAGGAATACCAGATAATTTGTTTGAAAAAACATCAGGAAAGTCCCAAACAATAATAGGAAGATCAATGATAGCAGAGACATTATCATGATCAAACATAGCAACAGATATAAACATCCTGATCTATGGGTGGTAATCTCTTTCATGAGCAGACCTTAGGTCCCAGTCCCCTTCAAACACACCAGAGATCCCATTTAAAACAAAAAATGAAAAGTGCTGATGATAACAATCAACCTTAGCTCGATGAGAGACTAACCAATCCCTACAAATGATGACGTCAAACAGATCTAAATCAAGGATGAGAAAATCCTAGACCATCTCTATATTAGAAATTTTCAATGAACATGGACACTTGAACCCCATCTCTTTCCTCATACTAAGATGTGTTCCTAACCCCATTGTAAAGGAAATAAGTTGCATTGGAAGTTACATAACATCAACAAAACGTGCAGAGATAAATGAGTGGGAGAATCCATTATCAAATAAAAAAATTTATACTAAATAATCAATAAGGATAATACCTCTGACTATTGTTGGACCTACATTAAAATCTGTAGGACACTCATCTATAGTGTGAAAATGATTTACTCCTAAGGCCTGTGGCTGGAGCTTTGTAGTCTTTGAAGCTTATGACTACATCGTAGTAGCCTTTGGAGCTGATGAACTCTGACCATAATGAGGTGTAGTCATAACTTAAAAGAATCATTGTAAGAGACCAACAAATCCATATCTATTTCACATATTTGTGGGCATAGGACAAGAACATCTGGTATGTCCTCCCTTTCTATACTAATAAAAAGTTAGAGGCACGTTACCCACTATGACAGATGGTGTAGAGGAGGATCACTACTATGTCCCACCTCCACCACTTCTATGTTGAAATTTCCACGTCCTCTTATTCCCATGTACACCACTAAAGTTACCATCTGATGGAATAAAAAAGGAATAAAATCCAACCTTTACTACCATATTCATTTCCTCCATCATAACCCTATCTATCATCTTTGTATAGGTAGAAAGCTTCAGCATAAACACCTATGATATGATATCCAGTCGCAAACCTTGAAGGAACTTCTGTGCCTTCACCTGGTCATTCTTTACCACATCAAGGAAAAAATGTACAAGCTTAACAAATCAATTAGTTTATGCCAACACCAAACTCTCTCCCAAATTTAATGAAGGGAACCCCAGATACTTCACCAGCATCAGCAACTCTGGAAAAAATTCCTGAAAGAACATGGTTTTGAAACCCTTCCAATCCAATTATAAATGACTATATGCTTGAACCATATAATTCCACCATCACTTTCCATATCCATCAAGTATGAATGCTACACACTTCAACTTTATATTCTCAAGTGTCTCTATAAATTTGAGGATTTGATCGATCCTATCCATCCAGTCCTCTACCTCTTGAGTTTGTGTCATTCCTTTAAAGGATGGTGGATTCTCACATAAGAAGTCCCATGATATATATATATATATATCTCCTACATATCTTGGTTATACCTCAACCACTTCATTATAAACTTGAGGTACACCTTGATCAATAACATAGACTACCTATACGATAGTGTCGATGATATTATAATCTATAGGTGGATTCCCAAAAGAAGCGTCAGCTTAACCTTCTTGAGGAACTCAAGGAATATGTCTCAGAGGAATACTACTCCACAATGAAAAATAAGAATGATTATACAAAAGAACAAATCTCAGTTCAAACTAGAAATCCCATAAGAAAAAATGATATTTTTAAAACAAAATCCAACATTAGTGACACATATCCCAACATCCCTTGGAATCTTGAGTCTCATTACTACAAGATCTAGCTAGAAACTTATTATAACATACCTCTCAAGTCCTAAAAATCCTATATCTAGTATAAAAGATGTCCTAAGACATAGAATCTTGAATAAATCCCCTCTATGATACAAAACTATGATGAACTAACCTAGGTTTCCCTCAAACCCATCACTCGACTAATTCCGTCACATACCCGAAGGGCGTTCTCGATCCCCATGAGATGGCTACAAGTACCCAATAATCTAACAACACAACATAGGGAACAATTTATCCCAACCTAAACAACCACATGGAATACATATATATAAATAAAGAAAGAAAAAGTGGAATAATAGAGAATATTTATGCCATAACTATAAGGAAATAGATGAAACAAATAGCAAAAAAAGTATCCAAAAACTCCAAGACAAGCCCAAAAACAAAGGACTAAAAACCACATAGTTAGTCCAAATGATGGTATGGATGAACACACACCATCTAACCACCAGCTACCAAACCACTTGATATGAACCCTTCTTCCTCACTGTGACGCCTTGCATTTACCTACACTGGAAGACATACAAAGGTATATGCATCGCTGAAGAGGTGCACAAGGTGTGAGATAACGAGCTCAGTAGGATCCCACACAGGTGTTCCATGAAAACTATTTGTATAAAAAATCTTGTATTCTCATTTAAATAAAAACATGTCATGATAAGAAGTAAAGAGGTTTTATATAAAGCACAGTAAACATTTACCTTTTTCCATAGTTCTAAACAAAAGTAGGTATATCAATTTCAAAGCACATTTTCCATATCATTTTCCACAATAATAAAAATGAATATCAAGGATAACTCAGAAAGACAAGAAATACAATGAAAATAAAAAGTATCACAACCATAAGGAATAGTATAGGTCCTGGATGTATTCTACTCATACCATAATAATCAAGTGCACAAATCTGATGCTAAAATAAAGGGTCTAAGAAGAAGAGTAATAACCCATGAGTAAACCCCCTAAAATGTCAATATAGGTTCCCTATAACAACATGCCTATGAAATAGAGGAAATACTCAAGACAAACCTACTTGATAATCATAAAACAATGGACGATGGTCCCAAGATAGACCTTTCACCTAAGTAACCAAGGTAACCCATGTGGTATTTTTCACAAATCATTTCAATTATTTAAAATACCCATTTTATTTCAATTTATCTACAACCAAGGAAAAAATATTTCTCTTTGAAAAATCATTCCAACACACACAAAAAGATCATGCCAATTACATTTATAAATCAATTTATAAAGCAAGAAAAATCAATCTTATCAACATATGCTAGAGACAGAACCACCTACCTCAAAGATTGGGCTGCACACACCCGCAACATAATCCAAAATCAATAAAACCCAACCCATTAACTAGGGCCCTAGAATCAAATACCCTAATATTATGATTGATCCAAATCTAAACAAAAGAGGTTGAAGGAAGAGAGGAAACCCACATACCTCGAGGATGAATGCCCGCTGCTCCATGAACAATGAAGAAATGGGAATATGGAACAAGATCTCACAAAGGAATGAGGGCTCCCTGTAGGCAGCTGGGGTGGTAGGGGGTTGGGGTGCGGGATTCCGATTGTGGGGTCCAGTCCCCATAACACCATTCCTTGTAGAGTGAATTTGTAATAAGTCAAAGGATCTAGAGGATGACAAGAAGGAACATGCAACTTAGATCAATGAATTCAGTACCGCAAAGCTTAGGCATTACCGCAATCACTGTAATGAAGAAGTGGAATGATCACATACCTAGAGAGATGCACCATAACCACAACAAATATCATACGCTGAATGGATCGATCTAGGAGGAAAGGCGCCTTTGAAAATCCCCTAGGAATAGCCTTGGGTCAAGAGAAATGAAGAGACAGAGAAGGGAACAAATCAAAGCAGCTAAAGGTATGATTTAAAACAAGGTGCATGCCAAGTCATTATGTGTAGCCCCAAGTCATGTCATGAAGTCCATGCTGGGTAAGTACGTCGAAAAAACCATTACCTCAGCTAAAAAATGACCTTTTAGCAAGTCAAGTCTTGTAAGACACAACTACGATGTGTAACCCTTAATAGAGTGATATCCCATTTCAATACTTATACTCAACAACCATTCGATGACAGATAGAATAGTTACATGACATGTAACTTCTCTACAACCTGCAAAAAATCTAGAAAACCACCTCTAAAGACTTTTATCCAAAAGGGAACATAGAGAGTAGGAAAAACATACCCGATCAAGGTAAAAGAATGTTACATTCCAAATTTATAAATTAAATTTGAAAACATTATGTCATTTTTTTAATCATAATATGAAAATTATCTTCTGATGAAATTCTAATATTTTTCTAAAAAAATTATTCTTCATTAAATTGTGAAAAATACCGATTTTTTTATAAAACTCTTATTTCTTTTAATTAAGTAAAGCAATTTAAAAGTACCATTATTTTTTGAATTTGATATTCAATTAACATAGGTCTCATTTATTTATTTTTATTATAATTAAATACAAAGGAATCACCATTATAATTTATTTTGGTATAATTTCATTTTAGGATTAAAAACACATTTTTGTAAGAAACTATTTTTCATGGCATTTAACATATATTTATGTTAAAATTGATTTCTTCAAATTAGAAGAATTGTAATAGATAGAATTTATTAAATTTTTTTAATTATGATGTTCAAATTTGGTAAATATGTCTGCATTATTTTTGGTCATTATGAATAGTTACTATGGTAAATATTTGTCACACCGATAAGGGTAAATCAGGTAATTAAGGTTACAAATAATGTGATAAGGCTTTAAAAATATATGTAACACCTCTATTATTTCTATTGGATGTGTTTAGATCAACAATAATCATCCGATATTCAATTATATGAAACTTGGTTCCATTTTTATTTGATAATGACCTTAATAATATTTTTACGTAATGAATAAATACAAAATGTCATTATCTTATTTTTATTATCTTTTATATATTTTTCCATAGGGAAAAAGTGGTTATTTTTTGTTAGAAATTATTATTTTAAATATGAATGAATTTTTTATGGTATTTTTTAAATTTTAATTATTTTAATAATTTCCTTAAATGCTTATGCAACACCAACACAATGCGTGTGAAAGTAGTAGAAAAATCAAATAAATTATTTTAAAAACATTAAAATTCATAATATTTTGATTAATTATTGTGTTCTATGATTTTTTATATAAATATAACATATTATTTATGTTTAAAAAGTTTATATTCAAATTACATTACTATATTTATGTATTTAAAGCTAAACTATATGAGTAGTCCCAAAAATAACTTTAATGGTATCTTATGTGATTTTTTTATTAAATGATTCAAAATTCATAAAAATACTATGTAGGTAAAAATTAATGATATATGGTTTATAAAATCAAACATTTTCCATTTATGGGTGACTTTTTCTTTTATATTAACTTTCTTGACTCTTAAAGAGTAAAAACATGGATATTGCGGTAATCATAAAAATGGTTAATAGGCAGGGGGGTTAAATTTAAGAGATAAGGGTTAAAAAATCAGTTAAAATTTTTTAAATTATTTTTCATGAGAGTAATTTGACTCATACATATCCTATATTTGAAATATATCAATTTTATACAACTTGAAAATGAATATTAATTTATATTATTTAATCTTTTAAATAATTCCATGTGTGCCCTTTCCCTTACTTATAAAAGGGTAACTCCTATCTTATATTCCTATAACCTTTTGAGAAATATATTTCATAAAATAAATAACTAAATATCTTTAAAAAACTATTTTAATGTTTTATATTTTATCGACTCATTGAAATATAAAATCTAGAAGGTTTAAGGTGTAATCCGAAGAGGTTATTCAAGGAGAAGGTATAAGTCTTAACAGACCCATTTCAAGTTTATTTTTTCTTCTAATGCCTTAATATATTTTTTAAATATACACTTAAATGATATTATAATTATGGTATAACCTTTTTATTATCATTTTCCATCCTATGGGAAATTAAAACATCACTCATGTGTACAAGTGGATTACCACCACCATGAAGCGATGTGTTTCATTTTTCATCACCATCACACAAGGATGATTATTATTATTGATTAAATTAATATATATGATATTAATGAAATAAACATAATTTTTTAATGATAATATATAATTTATTTTCTTACCTTTCCATCCATTGAAAAATGATAGTGCATTTCGTGTGTTTGGGTGGACTTCCTCCTCCACGAAGCGATGTGATTAATTTTTACTATATGATTTAAATGGATGGTTTTAAAATTGTATTTAATGTATAAAAATTATAATTATGTAATTATTAATAATATGGAGACTATTTATTAATTAACACTTTTACCATGATCAACCTCCCAAAGATATTTTTAAATTATGAAATGAACATCCTCAAAAAAACCTAACATTGAATTAACTAATTATGTAAATAAATTTGTAATTGAAATAAATAAAATAAATTATTTAATGATAAGGTAATAATTTTTGAAAAGGTTATTAAATAATTAAATAATTAATAAATGTTTTTTTTTATAAATGAGTTAAAGGACATACATAACATGTTGGGACTCAAGATAAGGGTTTTCTTAACTCAATTTCATAAGGGTTAATGGTTTATGATTATGTGTGCATGTTTGGACTACATTTCATAAGGGTTATGGAGTTAACAGGTTTTATAAGTTTATTATATGGGTTATAAGGATTCTTTAATGACTTTTTTTTACGAAATTATTAGCTGTGAATTGATCTATAATTTTTTTATGAATTATTAAAATCTTTTTTACTTGTATATACACATGGACACATAATCACATCATGGATTTATTATCACTTTAAAGGTTATGATATTTGTAAGGGTTTTCATTATCTCAATCTCATTTTCTTGAGACATGTTTTTTTCTTGCACCGTGATTTATTTTTATGGTGTACTTACTACCCCATGAATTAATTTTGAAATATTACATCATTTAATTCATGGTATTTATAGAGCCATATCACATTCTTTCTTTCAATAATTTTTTATTCAAATTTTACTAAAGAAGTAAAGGATTTATTTTACAATCTCATTTCATTTCGAGATTATTTATGTTTAAGGTTACTTTTTGAGAAATTTTATTATATTAATCTCTTACATAAAATATATATTATTATTCTATAGTAATTTATATGTTTTACAATATTTCCTCTCATTTTTCTATTTTTATTACTAGATAATATCAAAATAAGTTTTTAAGAAAAATTGATCATATTTCCCTTTTAGGTCAAAAATCTTTTTTATTTCATATCTATATCCATAATTTCTTTTTAAAGATTAATATTTTATATAATTCAATTATTTTTAGACTCTTTTGGTACATATTTTATTTCTTACAAAATTATTTGAAAATAATGTTTTGATTTATTTAACTCAATATATTTATTACATTTTATAAAATATTTGAAAAAAATATTTATTTTAACATTTACAAAAGGAATGGATTTTACTACTAACATAACTATTATTACACTGAAGTTCCTTTATAAATTTCCATGTTTATTTACAATGATTTTTTTCCCAATATTTTTGAATTTTTTATAAAATATTATCAAAAGAAAAGGATATTTTCCCTTATTTTCAAGGAAATGTATTAAATGTTATTTTAAATGTTTTTTTCAACTGTGAAAATATCCTTTTTTTGTATTCCTATTATCTAATGGGGATATGTTTTAGTGACACAATCTTTATTGTTTATTTGGATGGTTTATGATTGTTTTAAATAGATTATCATTAAACCCATTTATTTTCCATAGGTAAATCAAGTTATAACAGAATGAAAGATGTTAAATGATTAATGATGAAAATGTAAACGTCCCTATGTTATATCCATCTATGGTTATCAGAAATTGTTTTCGATAATGGGTGATCCCAATATAACTCATGATAAAGGGTGAGACTGATATAGGTTATATGATGGGTGAGCTCGATATAACTCTCCAATGAATTGGGTAATGTTACTTATCTTTAAAGGAAATAAGGAGGGAGTTAACTGGGGAGTCTTATCCTATGAATTTAACTAGGCTCCAATTATTTCTGAATTGTGTGAAAATGGGTGATGAAGATAATGATCCAAGATACCAACATGTTTTATCTTTGATTTATATGATTTTTAATGTTTCCTTTGATCATGTATAACATCACATAACAAAGGATTATTGATTATTACAACTCTTTCCTTTATTAATGATTTTAAACATGTCACATGTTTAATGATATAGGTTTTGATAGGTATGAATTATCTACTATAATGATCCTGAACCTTGAATATGTTCTCATACCCTTATTCCCATCTTATTCTCACTAGAAATATTCAATTGTTAATGCCTATGTTTACCCATACCACTACTATAAAGGAATCCTTTAGTAGTGCTAACATTTATTAGCACTAGAAAAAATCACTGAAAAAGTCATCCTTTATCAATGGTAAAAGAAGCACTGATAAATGGGAATTTTATCAGCACTAAAAAAGCACCGATAAAGGGTAGTGTTTATCGGTTCCTTTTCAGCACTGATAAAAGGTATCCTTTACTAGATTTTTATTGTTAGCACTAATAATGTTAATCCTTTATTAGTGCTTTATTCTTAGCACTGATAAAGGATACATTTTATGAGCAAATTAATATTATCACAAATAAAGGGTATCCTTTATTAGCACTCTTTTACCATGATAAAGGTCCACAATAAAATGAAATGACTAAACAAATAATTTTTTTAACAATTTTATTAATTAAATAATTCTTACCAAAAATGAATAAATTTAATGTATATATATATAAATTATAAAAATTAATAAATAGTATATATTAAGTATATAGATATGTAAAATGAATAAAATGAAATAAGTAAAAAAAATTAAAAATGAGTAAATTAAGAAAAATATTACACATTTTATTAATTAATATTTTATTAATAAGAATGAATAAATTTAATATAAATATATATAGATTATATATATTAATAAATAGTTTATTTTAAATATAGATATATAAAATGAGTAAATTGTAATAAATAAAAAAATAAAAAATGAATAAATAGAAAAATTATTTAACAATTTATTAATGAAAAAATTATTAATAAAAACGAAAAAGTATAATATATATATATATAATAATTATAAAATTTAATAAATAATAATAATATATATAATATAAATACATAGAAAATGAATAAAATTAAACATATTAATTTCTTATTCATTTTTTATGTTGTTTGATTTTTCAATTTAACATATATTAAACGTCGTGTGTTACATTTATTTCACACATATATATATAATTAATGAATTTTTATATAAAACACACATACAAACAAATATTTATTTAATTAATGAAATCTAATATAGAAACACATATACCTAATATTTATGTAATTTATTAAAATTTTAGTATATTTTAGAATTTCATTATAGCATGACACATTTAATATATTATGTTTTTTGTCGGTCAATTTTATTTATTTATTTCTAATATTATTACACTTAGGTATTACTTATTCGTTTTTAATATTTTTTATTTTTTAATGTGATCATTTTTTAATTATATATATATATTTACTATATTTTAGAATTTTCAATATGTATTCATCTTTACTTCAATATATATGTATACATAATTTTTTAATAATTTATATTTAATTAATAAAATTTATCCATTTTACCAATAACCTATTAAAGTATACTCATTTTGAATCACTCGATTTCACTCATTTTAAAAATGAGTGTATTAAAAATTTTCCAATAATAATGTTAACAATATATAGGTAAATAAATATTTATAAATAAATACATAAATATATATTTACTAAATTTATAAATTTATAACCATTATAAATAAATAAATATTATTTTTAAAAAAGGTATTTATATAATTATAAACAAATAATTATATATATTTTAAAAAAAATATAAAATTATAATAAATTTATTTAAATAATTTACTTGGCGAGACTTGAACATGAGACCTCACCAAGACCCACAGGGGCAACTAGCACTAATTTGCACCATCGAGGATATATATATAAATATACAAGTATATAAATATTTCTTTTAAAAGTATTATATATATATATATTTATAAATAAACAATTTTATATTTAAATAATTTTAAAATTTTAATAAATATATTTAAACAAATATTTTTTATATTTTTTTATATTTATTATATAAATATATAAATATATAAATATATATAATGATGTAAATATATTTATAATTAAAAATAAATAATTAAAAATATAATTATAAATTTATATTTACTATATTTATAAAATTATATATTTATAATCATAAATAAAATAATTTTTTTTTGTAAAAATTATTAATTAAAATATAAATAAAAAATTATATATTTAAATAATTATAAAATTATAATAAACAAATATATAATTATATAAACTTTTTTATTATTATTTTTTTATAATTATAATTAAAAATCCTTTATGTGTGCTAAAGTTTTAGCGTTGATTAGGATTACTTTATTAGCGATTTTTTAGTTCTGATAAATATTGAGCTTCATCACCACTAAAGAAGTGTTGATAAAGACTCTTTTTATTAATGCTTATCAATTTAAAGCTAATAAAAGGTCTTTTTATTAGCGCTTTCATAAAAATGATGATAAAAGTATCCTTGATCTATTTAAAATAACCATAACTGAGACTCATTCAATCATGATTTTCAAGCTGTCACTAAACTCCCCTGATACCAGTTCAACTCCTCTATCTTCTCTCAGACCAATCAAGGCCAGAATCCGATGTATGTTTTTTCTCCTTTTCCTCTCTCATTGTTTGATTTTTTTCTTCCACAATTTTAATTTTTTTCCTATTATTAACCATGAAAAACCATACATATCATCTATATATCTATCTCTCTTTGACTTACTTATACCTACACAACACCACCCCTACTCTATAATCTCATTCTAGCCTCATATGAGACCACTGCGAACTGCATCTCCATCTACTGTTGCAACTAATGGTGATTTTTTGGATGTTTCCATTATATTATTTCTTATTACCTTTTATATACTTCAGTTTTTCATTTTTTGAATCTTGTTTCCACAATATTACAAGTATATGAAGATGAAAAAAAGTTTAACATTATATTGGAAAAATTTTATAAGGAATTCAATTTGATATGAGTAATATAAAGTGAGTTCATATACATATTGTTTTAATGTGAATGTGTTAAACTAATTTAGGGAACTAAAGATTAAATTTTCTAGTTTATATTGGTTAACATTATCCAAATGTTATATAGATATAATTTAATATATAACAAACTATATAAATTTTCATTAAAATGAAATTAATCTTACTTTTTTAGTTTTTATTTGATCCAAAAAGTTGTGATGTATTTTCAATAAGAGGTGTGTTTATAATTGATTAATAGGTTATGATTATTAATACATTTAATAAAAAATATATTCATTAAAAAATTATGGTTATGAGAGAAGATGATATTCAATGGGTTAGAGAGACCATTAAAGGAGATAACATTTATTTCCATTATCAATGACTTTTTTCTAATAATTTCTCATGTCCTTTAAATTTATAATTTGATAAAAAAATGTTTTATTTTTTATAAACTAATAGTAAATAGATTTTATAAGTTTAATTTATTTTACATTTATAAATGAAAAAATGTCATATCATAACACACTAGATCAAATTCTAGTAGAATAGTTTCCATATGTGGTGTCATCTATAGAATATGTTATATATGAGTTTTCTTTTCTAACAAATTATTTTATAAATAAATTCCTCTCCAATAATGAAGTGATTTTTGATGAAGTTACCTAATTTAAGAAAATTTATTTTCTTTATTTTTGTGTGAGTGTGTTATCTTATCAATAAATTTATCTTTTATAAATCCTTAACATCACAATATAGTCCAACTATTCATAACCTGACCTAAGTTGAATCAAAATTTTACTCAATACTTGGAACCATAAACCAAATTCTAAAGGAATGATAATAAATATTTAGAGTTCAATATGATCCATGAGAAATGGTTTAAAAAAAACTCACATGAAAAGTGCATCTATGTAAAATTGTACACAATATAGTCCCATGAATATAAATTCCTAAAAACATGAAAACAATAACAATTTGATAAATCTTAGGTAAAAATGAAACCCTATACAAATAACCAACCTACCATTGATGACACAAAATCCAAAAGTCTATACTATTTATAATTTAATACTCTATCAATTCCAATAAATAATCAATCCTTGCAACCTTCAACCCAAGGTAACATAAGCTACATGTTTACCAAGATGCACATAAAGTGGTTACATAAAAAAACTAGGTGGGTTTTCTTTGATTATTTTCCTTTCCCCAGATCCATATGAAAAAAATGTATCTCATTTTTATTTTATTAAAATATACCTAATATATGATAATTTAAAGAATCATACAACACATAATAGTCGTAAGAAACATAACTAAATTTTCATAAAAAAGGACCATGGGTTTCACAAATAAGGCTGGGTAAATAAGGATTCTTTTTGGTAAGATAGATATATAATACAATACACTTCATGCATAAAAGTCCACATTTTTATGCATCTTTCATGAAAATTATTACTGTCTTGAATAGAGATATAATACATAATACTCTAATACAACTAACATTCAAAAAATTATTTAATCCTTCCTTATATGATTGATTTACTTCGATATCTTGATGATGGATTGAACTCTATCTTTCAAACTACCCTTCCTCTTATCATTATGGTTTCAAAGTTCCTTGATGAAATACCTTCCACTTGAATTTTATTCATTAATCTCTATCAAAGTCACTACCATGTCTTTGAATATTGCATCTCCCAACTCATTCCTCAACTTTTTCAGCCTTTCGTACTCCTCATTTACCTCTTATTGAGAATATAAAAATGACACCTAAAAATTAATCAAAACACAATGAATGATTTTTTTGGTTTCTTGATTTGAATTTTTTTGGATCACTCAGTTAGTTTTGACAACACTTAATCAAAAATTACTTTTAATTGGGGTGCAATCACATTTTATCCTATTATAACTCTATAGTTAAGCATACATGGATGAGAATATCACTACAATGAGTAACCTCCTGAAAATACTCATGTTGCACATTTTTTTTGGAAAAAGAAACATGAAAAACACACCTTTTGATTATCTTCCATTTAAAACTAGCTATATTAAAATGGTTCTAATATGAATCTCGAAGGTTTTACACCCACTATGAACAGACCTCTTTAACCCTACTTTTAGATTCATCTTTAGGATAATTTCTCTTGGAATATTAGAGAAATGGACGGTGGTCAATCTCTCCAATCCACCTCACACCAATACCACCAAATGTTTGTATCTCCTCTGAGACCTTCCAAAAAAAGAAACATTTCAATGGAAGTGAAAAAAATAAATGTTTTTGAGTGGAATTAAATTACTGTGAGTGTAAGTCATGTGGATTTGAATATTCATTCCTTAACTTTTGAAATTTAATATGTTAGAACCTGTAATTAAAATTTTATTTATGTTATTTTGGACCTAAGTGGATATATATCTTCTATATTTGAGATAAAGGTGAGGGAAAATGACTAGTAAAATAGGGTAGAGTCAGTGCAGCTTAGTGGGAATGAGATGATGTTCTCATGGTTGTGTCAAAGACCTTTCATCTATTAAACAGTTATTATTTCATTTTATTGCTTGAGTCTGATCCCCAACATCTTCTATATTGTTGAAACTACTCTAAGAATTAGTCATCCAAAATGACCACAAATACCTATAATGGGATAACTTTTGGTTAGATTATTTCAAGAAACATAGGTGGATGTCCCCAAAATACGGGGGGATCAATATCAAGCAAAAAAATTAAATAAAAAAATATTTGGAAGGTATTTCATCATGAAAATTTGGAACCAAAATGTTGGTAATAAGTATAGTTTGAAAAGGGGAGTCCAATCCATCATCAAGAGATAAAATAAAATAATGTGTCTGAGGATGGACTAAATAAAGGTAGTGGAGGTTAGTTGTACTGGAGTATTGAATTATTATATCTATGTTTGAGATAGTAATAATTTCAATTCAAGATTCATGAAAATGTGAAATTTATGCATGGAGTGTACTGTATTGTTTTTATTCAAGACAAATTAAATATTTTACTTCTCATGCAGAAAATGTATTCTGAATATGATGAAGTTACCAATCTCTAGGAAGAATATGATTATGATGATGAAACTATGGATTCATTAGGGGATCAACAACATTTTGTTGAAAAAAAAACAATGCAGTATAATAGTGGTGAATAAAATTATCAAGGAAAGAAGTAAGGGTAATTTTTTTTAATTTGGTTGGAATCAATATAGACAACCTATTTACCCCATTAATTCAATGTTCATTAGTTATATTTGGATTACAATTAGGATTAATGTGTAGATTAATATTGATACATGGAACCATTTCTAACCTATAACTAAGGAAATCCTTTGGAAAGATTTAAAGGTAATGTTATGATATACTTTATCTATTTTACTGAAAAGTTATATAATGAAACATTGATTTCATTTTCCTTATTCCTTGTAGAGTTTGTTTATTTTAGAATATTTTTTTAATAAATTTGACTTAATCACCACTGGAAAATACCATATTGGATTATGAACTCTTCATATGAAGTTACATCTTAGGGATACTAAGGGGAAAGTAAATCCCCACCCACCATTTTGTTATGAAGACATTATAAATTAGGAATCATAGAATTCTTTAATAAATCATCGTAATGAGAAAACATTTTAGGTTCATTGATATCGATGATATATTATTTTACATTATTAATTTTATCCAAATTCATTCAAAATTATTAATTTATGAAAAAACAAAAGTGTTTTGAAAATAAAGAGCATGTATTAAAACCAATGTACCCTCATCAGAAAGAAAGGATGTGACACAATTCATTAGAGAATAAATTGGTACGTATTTTCAATCAATAATAAAATTTTTATTATGTGATATGAAACAACATGTGTTCCTTTATTTATATTCAAATTGATGAATCAAAATATGAATCCACTTCCATCACACATCATGTGCTATAGAAGAAGGTTTGTGTAAATAAGCAGGGTAAATTAGTTGATGAAAACATAAAAATAGCTTGGAAAAAATGTGTAAGTATTAAATAATTATAATTCATTATGATTTATAACAAAATTATATAAATTATCTATTTATTTTCATATTTTTTTGTGGTTTATACATAAGAATTGATAATATCCATACCATAAGACAAACTACTTTTAGTATCCTTGAAGTGGCCTGAACAATATGGACACATTAGAGGATTAGGTTTTGGAGTCTCTCATAGAACATATTTTGAGAAGATAAAATCACATGAAGATACATATATTATGGAGAGATGATTAAAAACACAAATATAATCACTTCAATATATTATTGTTTGGTCTGGTTTGGTAGACCAATGTATGAGAAAAGATCAAAGCGAACCGGCGGTGGATCAACGATCTGCACATGAACTAAATGATCCCACTAAATTTAAGGCCAGTAATCCCCCCTAACTTCATATCTTACTTATGGTAATCAATTTTTTCATCACTCATTATCCTAAATGTGAATTAAACAACTTATGATAATTTTATATTACAAAAACTCTACAGGGTATAATTGTATGTGATTTGTATCTATCAACACCCATGTACCACCATGTTGGGATGGGCACAATGTATAATATCCCAAGAGATAAGATACACCATAAAGACCTCCCAAGAGATCACATATAGTGGGGATTGAGGTAGATCATGGGATGACTACTGAGCTACCTGTTCCATTTGATGGTCTAAATATTACAACAACCACAAATATTATTGGAACTTTCATAGCATGGCTATCTAATCTTATAAAGATACACGAGGTATGTATTTAACACATTTTTTCATATAAAAACCCTGTAATGGTTGATGATAAAAGTTATAAAGTGAGGTATGATATTATAGATGGATAAATAAGAAGATAAATTTCTGTTCAAATAAAAAAAATCTAGTGAATGGGACAAGAAAACAAAACGAACTTTCAGGATTAGACTATCCGTGCCAGTTACAGATCCAAATTTATTATCATTACCAATTCATTAAGATAAAACATTTAAATAAAAATATATTTCTTACATTGAATATGAGAAATAAATATATGGAAGTTTATTTAAAGGAAGAATTGGTCTCAAGGAACTAAATGAGATTCTCATGCATGAATGGCTAGGTGTCTCAGTTGTGAATACACACATAAGGGATATTTTCATAATATATCAATCCAAATAGTGAGATAATATATTTATTGAAGTTAATTAATATAAATATTTTCTATAGGAATTGATATTACAACTATATTAAGGAAATATTGTGTGAATCACAATTTGGATTCATTAATCCTTGTATCATTTCTATGAAAGAAAGCACGTTGGATGGTGAACAAATTAAGTAAAAAATGAGTTACTCAAAGAATCTTATAAAAATTAGCAAATTAAAGACTCTTTATGATGCCTAAAATGAAAAAGTAAATCTCTAAAATATAGTCACATAAAATATATTTTTAATTTTTTTCATTGCTTAGTTATTTTTATTTTTTTAGGGAGCACTGGATGCTGATCGCAGTCAATCTGGACACCCTGAATTATTATTATTTTGGATATAATGCATAGATATCCAACCAAATGACCAAAATGATGTGTGTTTCAAATTTTTAATACAATACAGTCAATATTTTATAGATAACTTCAAATTTTATGATTCATTTTGGGTTTTAACAAGAATTGTTTTTATGATAGAGCGGTCAATAAATATAGGCTAGATCATGGAATAAAGTCGGTGTCTGAAGGGATAAAGCCTATGAATTACTACAAATAGAAATAAATTAGTTTATATATAGAAATATTTAACTATTAAAACATTTCAAAACAATTTACTTATTTTTTTCAATGTTTCTTTAGTGTATGAAATAAGATAATTCCATCGATGGTGGATATTATGTTTGAAATTTTTTGAGAGAGATCATAATTAAGGAAAAGACCAGCATCCACCAATAGGTAATTTATGAAGGTAAATACAATTTTATTAAATATATTTCATACTCATTTGTTTGTATATATTTTCTTAGTACTATTAATAATGAAGATAACCTAGATACTCAAAAGATGAAATAAATTTATTTAGAGATGAGTGGGCATCATAATTTTTGTTAGAATGTATGCTGAAAACAATTTTTTGTTATTAACTGATATGTTTAGGATCTAGTATGATTTACAAACTTAGAAATATATTTGGGGTGTGAAGGATTAGTATAATAATGATTATATATTCTTTTTTATCTCTTTCTAAATTATTATTATAATGGGGAAAATCAATTTATTTAGAAGTGTTGACCTGTAAACAATAATTTTTTTGGGAAATGGTAGAGGTAGTGGAAGAGGCGGAGGTGGAGGTGGAAGTGGAGGTAGAGGTGGAGTCAGAGACTAATGTGGAGGAGGGGGTAGAGTGGAGATCGATTTAGAGACTGATGTAGAGGAGGAGATGGAGTTCTGGCTTGAAAATAAAATAAAATTATCAAGTGACAAAGTAGAATGAGGTTCTCGCCATGAAAAGTGCACACAACACTTTTCACTTAAGATAAGAGCCACTATTAAAGTGTTTTAGGAGGTTTATTGAAATAATAGTTTTCACCACTCATTTAAATGATTTTATATAGGGTAGTAATACACGTGTATGGTCATTCTGTGTTGGAAGCTTCAATTTAACCATAGTGTTATTAAAGAAACATCTTTACAACACCTAATCACCAAACTAGTATATAATACAACTTTAATGTTTGAATAAATATGTGATTAATCAACCCCCAAAATTAGAATGTGTATGAGAGAACTATTTTCGAAAAACTAGCATTAATATATCATGGTCATCGAGGAGGGATAGAGTAAAATTTCCTATTATCAGTTTAAAATTGATATTTTAATACAAAAAAGTTTCAATAACTTAAAACTAAGAAATCATGATTGGATTGTCTTAATAATTTATAAAAAATATTAATAATTAATTTTATATGTGTAAGAATCAGTTTTATATCCACACTTTAGGCAACCCGTATGACTAAAAGTTCATGTTTCCTGTTTAGAATGACATTTTAGTAAAAAAAACAAAAGCGGCATACACAAAAATATATAATTTTAGTTGGATTGTTTTGATAATTTAGGTAAACGATTCATAATTCATTTAAGATTTTTTAAAATCTGACGAACGTCAATCTGATATATGATGTGACTGGTATGGCTCAATGTGAATCTTTTTATTCAAAATTAAAATTAATTTTAGGGAAAACAATCGACATACTAAATAATAATAAAATGCATTCAAAAATTTTTTATGCTTTAGGAAATTGATCCATAAGTAATTTTTTATGTTTTGGAATCATCCACACCTCAATCCGACTCACGGTGTGACTGGTATGACCCAAAGTGTCTATTATCTGTTTAGAATCAACATTTTAATACAAAAAGTGTTACTCACTGAAAAATAAGAAAATTTGAGAGTATTGCCTTGATAATTTAGTAAAATTTATTCATAATTAATTTTTGATATATTGGAATCATTTTCTTGTGAAACCCTTACACAAATCAACCTGTATTACTAAAATTGATAATTTCTAGTTTAAAATGACATTTTAGAAAAAAAAGTGGCATTCACAGCACCTATGAAACACATTCGGATTATTTTTATACATCAGTAAAATGATCTATAAGTAATTTAATATGTTTCATATTCAGCCACACCTCTATCCAGTGCACTGTGTGACCAGTATGACTCTAACTGCATCTTTTTATTCAAAATTGACATTGATTTTTGTGAAAAAAACAATTGACACTCTAAAAACTGAGAAAATGAATTAGTATTGTTTAGTTACTTTAATAAAATGATCAATAATTAATTTTTTACTTTTAGGAATCATACTCACCTCAATATGATTCACGGTGTTACTGGTATGACTCAAAGTGTCCAATATCTGTTTAAAATTGATATTTTAATAAAAAAAAGTTTCACTCACTGAAAAACAAGAAAACACACTGGTATTATCTTAATAATTTTAGAAAATGATTCATAATTCATTTGTGACTTGTAGTATTCAATCTCTTTTCAAACCCACACATGATACAACTTGTATGACTGAAAGTGCATGTTTCCAATTTAAAATGACATTGTAGTAAAAACGTTGCATGCTCAAAATTGAAGAAACACATTTAGGTTTTTTATAATTTAGAAAAAATATTCATAAGTCATTTGAGATAGTTCAAAATAAGTCTCACCTCAATCCGACGAATGGTGTGACGGGTATGACTCCATGTATTTATTTTCATTGAAAATTGACGTTAATTTTAGTGAAATAAAACAACTAACATATTCAAAACTGATGAAATGCATTTATATTATTTTGGAAATTTTTGAAATTATCCATAAGTCATTTTTGACATGTATGAATCAGACATACATCAATCTGTCTCACAATGTGACCGATATAACTTAAAGTGTATGATATCAGTTTAAAATTAAAATTTTAATACAAAAAGTGTCACTCACTGAAAACTGAGAAAACACAATCATATTTATTGATAATTTAGGAAAACTATTAATAATTCATTTTTTACATATAAGAATCAGTATCCTTTCAAACCCACAGACGATGCAACATATATGACTAAATGAGCACGTTTTCAGTTTAAAATGACATTTTAGTTAAAAAAGTAGCATACTAAAAACCATGGAAACACATTCAGATTGTTTTGATACTTTAGGAAAATGATCCATAAGTCATTTGAGACATTTCATAATCAAATGAACCTCAATACATTCATGGTGTGACCAATATTCCTCCAAGTGTATCTTTTCTATTCAAAATTAACATTAATTTTAGTGAAAAAAAAACAACTGACATATTCAAAATTGAGAAAATTAATTTGGATTGATTTGGTATTTTAGGAAAATGATCCATAAGTCATTTGTGATGTATACCTAAATGAAAATAATAGTGTGACTGGTATGACTCAAAGTGTCTGTTATCAGTTTAAAATTTTCATTTTAATACAAAAAGTGGCACTCACTAAAAACTGAGAAAACACACTCAGTATGTCTTGATAATTTAAGAAAATGATTCATAATTCATTTGTGATATATAGGATTATTCTCTTGTCAAACCCACCCATTATGAAACTTTAATGGCTAAAAGTGCATGTTTCTATTTTAAAATGGGATTTTAGTTAAAAACAAAAGTATCATTCTCAAAACTGAGGAAACACCTTAGGATTGTTTTGATACTTTAGGAAAATAATATATAAGTAATTTGAGAAGTGTAGGTGTAATGAATCATACTTTTATCAATGTAATTTCTCCCTTATTAGAGTAATGTCACACAGTATAAATCACATAAAATCATTTAGAGACCAAAATAAAGACATTATAAATGAAATAAGAAGTATTTACATAAGTTAAGGAACCAATACTAATGAAATAGTAACTTGACCTTATGAATAGTAATATGACCCTTATGAATAGTAAACCAACCAACTGAATAGTATACTCACCAATGAAAGTATTAATAAAAATTTGGTATCTTATATGTGAAAATTAAATACAATTATTTCATAGTATAAGTAAGTACATGTTTTATAAATAATTAATTAAGTGTTGGTATTTTTATAAGTCATAAATATTTAATTACAATTTTATGAATAATTTAATAATTTAAAATAAAATTTATTTTCATAAAATTAATTCATAAATTAATATTTTGATGTCTTATGATTTGAAGATAATTTTATGATACCTTAAGTAATTTTTAAAAGTGTTATAAAATCAGTTATAATTTTAAAATATGTATTTTTCTAGTAAATGGTGATTTTAAATAAAAATTAAATTAATAATATTTATAAAGTTATTTTCATAAAATGGAATTAATTTTTTAA